>JASKMD010000001.1:2391277-2490222 GCA_030144725.1 Haematococcus lacustris | reverse complement strand
GTGTGTGTGGGTGTGGGTGTGCAGGCGGAGTTCACCAGCTTGGCAGAGTGGGTGCGGGAGAAGACGCTGTTCGACCTCATCAGCTCTATCGGCTTCTTCAAGAACTACCTCACCGGCCGGGCCTTCAGGCGCTGGCACAAGGTGATTGTTGGGGGTGGTTCCGTGTTCCATACTGTGGCGGCAGGCGGAAGTCAGAAGAGGAAGGGGGAGGGGGGATGGTGGGGGAGAGGGTTTTGGGCTAGCCCACCACCCATTAGGCTATGCCACCGACCCGACCACCAGCACCAGCTGGCCCCAACACCCCAACACCCCAACACACCAGCAGACCAGAAGAATCCCACCTCACCCTCCCTTCCCCTGCCCCCTCCCTTTCTTCTTTCCCTGACCCCTTCCATGACACACATCTTGCCCCCTCCCCTGCCCCTTTGCCACCCTTCCTTGGCAAGTTGTTTGTGGCTGCATGGTCCCTGTTGGCTGCAGGGGGTACGCCAGAAGAATTTCAACAAGGTCAAGCAACAGATTGCCAGCAGTCTGTTTGTGGCCAAGCCTACCTTCTCGTCTCACCTCAGGGAGATTTGTAAGCTGGGGCACAGGCAGGCAGGCAGGCAGACAGGCAGGCGGGCAGGCAGACAGGCAGGCCGGCAGGCACACAGGCAGGCGGGAAGGCGGGCAGGCAGGCAGCAGTGTGGCGCACACAACACAAAGAATGCTGAGCCAGCAGCCATCATCATCATCAGCAGCATCGTCAGCCTTCCATGGCACTTGCCTGAAGACTTTGCTGCTGCTCTGGCACACAACTGTACAAAATCCAGGCTTGCTTACTTGCTCTATCGTTGGCTGCTTTGCGTGGGCTAGCTGCTTGATGTGGGCAGCATCAGGGGCGCAGGCACCCACCCACTGTGTGGGGCATGGGGTGTGGGGTGTCAGAGCAGTACCTTGTGTCAGTGCAGCTGGAGTGTGTGGACCTGCCTAAACCCATCCGCCCCCTTGTCTGCATTCATATGTTCCCTCAGTGAAAGCTCCCGGTTGTCATGTGTACATGAGGCATGGCGAACCAAGCGCTGTGTCAGCGCAGCTGGGGTATGTGGGCCTCAGGGAGAGGAACATACCCCTGGCTTGCTTACTTGTGGTGTGTGCTAGCTGCTCACTGTGGGGCACAATCCTCGGGTTTCTTGTGTATATGGGGCATGGGGAGGGTTTGGGCCGCAGGGGCGGCGACGGCTGAGATGCACAGCGTCAAGTTCACCAGCGCCAACGCCGCCCACATGTACACCCTCCAGGTGAGGTCCAGGGTGGAGTGAGACTTGAGCTAGCAGCCAGGGAGATGCTTGGTGTGATGTGTGGCGCGGCTTGGAGTGTGATGCCTTGTGTGATGTGTGGCACAGCTTGTAGTGTGATGCTGAATGTGATAGTTGTTTTGAATTCACTGTTTCTTCCTCCCTCAGTCTACATGCTGTTTAACCTGCCTGCCACCGTGACAAAGTACTGACCCTGACCCCTCCCTGGCATTGCCTCTGTCTCTGGCCTGCCTCTGCCCATGCCTCTGCCCTGCCTCTGCCTTGCCCTGGCTCTGACCTCGCCTTGGCTCTGGCTGGAGCCCACCTCTGCCCAGCCGCGCTCTTTCCCTGACTCTGCCAATCCTGCTGCCTGAGGCTGTGCTGCTGTGCTGCAGGAGTGGGCTGAGCTGCAAGCCACCACGCGGGAGCAGAAGGCGCGGCCCCTGCTGGAGTCCATCGCTGAGAAGATCCAGGCGGTGCTGGAGAGGGTGTGCAAGGAGGTGCAGAAGCAGGCAAAGCTGTACCAGGAGAGTGTGAGGGACCAGGTGAGGCAACGTCAGCCACCCTGCCGCCCCTCCTGCTCCCAGCCCTGCTGCCTCGACCCCTCTGCCCCTGGTCCTGGGAACCAGGCGGGGCATGGTCAACCGCCCTACACAGTAAGATGGCCAGGAAGGAGGCGTGCGTGTGGAGGGGTTAAATAGGGATCAGGCCTGATCAAACAAGGCACCTCATTGCGTACTGCCCGTCCTGCTTGCGGCCCTGCTGCCTTGGCCACACCGCCCCTAGCCCTGCTGCCCACGACCCCACCAGACGTGACCGCGTGGGGGACCTCACCCTGTGGGGAATCAGCCCGCGTCGCCCCTGATGCTGCCTTTGCAAACTGCCCGCTGCGCCAAAACCTGCTGCTGTTGCTGCGGCACAGGCCGAGCTGGACGACACGACCGGCGTCGAGTTGGTCCAGGGCCGGTCCGCTGGTCGCGCCCGGTCCATGATCGCGGTGAAGCGCGAAAAGGTGGAGCGCGCCGGCAATTTCACGCGCGTCATGCGGGAACTGACGATGCTGGGCGCATTCGTCCGCCTGGCGGACTACCTTTTCGTAGAAGGTGGGGCCCAGCAAAGTGTGCTGACCGCTGCACGGTTTGAGAATCTTGCAGTGCTTCCCAATGCGATGTGATGCGGCTGTTTCTGGCTGTATCCCGAGGTAGACCTGCACGAGCTTCGATCTGCTTACTCCGAGGCTTCCAAGGAGGTGCTGCACTGGCACCTGTCTCAGAGATTTCGGAACAGTGTTGGTGCGCAGGCCACTGGGGCGGTGCTCCTGCCCTGGCTACTCTATATATATGCATGTCCACCCTATGAGTGTGTTTCAGTAGGGTGTGCCTGTCCACCCTGGTGGCCACTCTGTGGGTGCGCCTCTTCCCATCTTCATGCTAGCCTACCTGCTGGCACCCTGTAGGCATGATGGCGCGTGCCATCTGTGGCGTCGAGGACATGCTAAGCCTGCTGTCCCTGCCCAAGGCCAGCGCAGACAAGCAGTCTAAGGGCGTGTTCAACACCACCATCTCCTTCTTGCCAGAAGGTCAGTGCCAGAGCATCCCCCCAACCCCTCTCGAGCTGGACATGCAAACTGCAAACTTCAGGGAGGCAAAGCTGGTCTGCGCCTGTGCCTTGGCCTCTGGCAGATGGTGACAAGGAGGGTGGAGGGTTGCACAGCACGCATCCAGCCACTGCGGTCAGACAGGGGCCTCACGTCATGTGTGATGAACTTTTTGACCCCAGGCATGCCCGGCAGATGATGGCAAGGAAGGTTGCCAGACACGCATCCAGCCACTGCAGTCAGACTGCGCCATACACGCGCCACACAGCCTGGCACCAGTGGCTGTCATCATGCCCCTTATAGTTTGCTGCCCCTGACCTGACCCGCTCAGTACTATCTATGCGTGGAGTGAGCTGTGCCCCAGGCATGGTGGTGTGGTGACCAGCAGGCTTGTGCCTTGCAGCAGCCTCCCCGCCTGGCAGTTTGTGCTGCTGCAGCAATCGACCCCGACAATGCAGCCCCTTTGCCCCAGGCTGAGCCTGGCATGATGGCGCGTTGCAGGCATCCAGTTTTCACCAGACCAGGAGGCGGTGCTGGAGGAGATCAACCTGGTCGTGGAGGGCATTGTCAGCATTGCACAACAGGTGGGGTCCAGGTCACTCATCCCCACACCACCTGCTCTGACCCAACCGCCTGGCCACATCTCCCCTGCCCTACCCAATGTGCCCTAACCCACCTGCCCCTGAACCATCTGCCCCACCACACCTGGGCTGCTCCTCTTGTTGCTTGCCCCACGCTGCGTTGCCTCCTGCCCCATAGGCCCCGCGCCTGCTGTTCAGCCGCACCTTCGCCTCCTACTTCGATGGCAAGCCCAATGGCTTGAACCCACCAGCAATCATAAGAGCGATGCCCTTGTTCCAGGTATGGTCCGACTGCTTGCTCTGGCTCAACACCGTAGTTAAACCTGCCAGTGTCAGCTCTACAGCCAGGTGACGCCCGTCGTAGCAGTTCGCCAGATCCTTTAGTTTGCCCCGAGTTGAAAGCAGCGCGACGTGCCTTGGTGACGGTGGGGCCGCTCAACCAGCTGGCTCCTAAGCCGCGGCTCATTCATTCTACCCCGCTGCCTGCAGTCGTTGCGCCTTCAGCTCAACACCACGGTGGAAGAAGACTACCTGGCCGCACAGGAGTACGTCAAGGTACGCACCGCCTTCTACACGCCTCCGTGCATCATCCCAACCCCCATCAGCTGGTTCCGCCTACCGCATCTGGCTCCTGTCTGCCTAATTGCAGATGTTCGAAGACTACCGAAAGGTGTTTGACTTTGGCCGCACCTGGAGCTACGAGGATTATGTGTCCAAGGTACGACGCGGACCCGGTGTCGCGGGCAGGTGTACATGCAGTGCGATCACGATGCGCGCCCGCTAACAGGGACATGTCGCCTGCAGGCCAAGACCTTGCGCGAGATCCGGCGCGACATGCACAAGCAGCGCGAATGGCGCAACGAGCTGGACCGCATGAAAATCAGCAACGTCGTGGGCTGCCTGTACATCGACTCCAAGTCTCTGCGCAACGACCTCCTGCCAATCACCAGCTCTACCCTGGACCGCATCAAGCTGCTACTGCTCAACATGTCACGAGACACGTGTCTTCAGGTGAGAAGGCACCAAGATAGTCACTCACAAAGGATAATTGGTCACCTTCACCCTACTTTGATGGCAATAGCACTGGTCACCATGGGGCATAATCGAACATCGGTTGCCATGAACAAAAGGTGAAGATGAGTTATAGGTATGGTGCATGACAACTAGAGCGGGGAATAGATGAGTTGGCTTTGGATGTAAAGATGTGCCTGTGCCCCTGCCTGGCCCCAGGTTCTTGAGGACACCCACTCACGCATCGCTCTGCTGCAAGCCCGGCCCGTGATGCTGGACGAGTTCATGACCTACCAGGTTATGCACGCTCAGCAGGTGGAGGCGAAGAAGGCGGTGCTGGCTGCGGCCAGCCAGGTGGATGACATGTACGACATGCTGTCAGCCTACGAGCAGAAGGTGAGGGGAAGCTGGGGCAGGGTAGTCAGGATGGTGAGGGGAAGCTGGGGTAGGATAGTCAGGAAGGTGAGGGGAAGCTGGGGTAGGGTAGTCAGGAAGGTGAGGGGAAGCTGGGGTAGGGTAGTCAGGGAGGTGAGGGGAAGCTGGGGTAGGGTAGTCAGGGTGGACACACCAAGTGTTGGGCTGGGGGGCAGCTGCAAAGCAGCCAAGGGGCCATTGGCTCTGGTGTAGCAGTCACCTATAGGCTGTGCTGTGACACTGCTCTTCAGCTTATCAGCTCCTATTAGGGCTTAGGCCAACACCCTTGGTTTCAGGCACTGTCCTCAGCCTCTCCTCGCCAGGAGCCCTGCAAGGCCTGTAGCCCCACCCCCTGAGCCGCACGCTGCCCCGAGCCCTGCTCCTCCTCCTTACCCCACCTCTCCCTGATGCTAATGGTGATGGCGATGGTACCCCTGCCCTCCCTTGCCCCGCCAGGTGCCCACTGGGGACCAGGTAAAGCATGACGACCTGCGTGAGGCTGCCAACCAGTTTGTCCAGGAGCTCAGCGCGGGCAAGGAGTTCATCGCGGACAACAAGCATGCCCAGCAGGTGGGCCCATGGCTGGGGGGTAGGGGGCCAGAGACCAGTGGGCAACAGCTATGGAGTAGGCTACCCTACTTTGGGATTATAAACGCTGGTCACTGCAGGCATGCCCAGCCGGTAATGCAACTCATGGCAGGTGATGATGTGGAGTGCTGGCACATAGTTGGTGACTCCGTAGTTGTTTTGGGATTGCAACTGTGATTTTGTACAGCCCTGTGGGGTGGGGTGGGTTTGAGTGATGGTGGTGTTGGCACCTAGACAAGGGTTCTAGGCAACAACCTACCATCAGGCCATGGCAGTGTGCAGCCACCCATGTTGCAGCCAGTTTCAAATCCGAGTATGTGGGGCACGGTGCCAGTAACCACCACCATGCTGCATGGTGTACCATTCAGGTGGTCGGCATCATCATTACATGGCGTTAGCCGTGTTGTGGTTAACTCATGTTGTGTTTAGTGTGTGTTTAGTGTATGTGTGCATGTGTGCATGTCTTTGTTTGATCAGGACACCCTGGCTGAGAACATCAAGGCACTCAATGAGGAGCTGGTCACCCTCAGCTTCTCGTTGACCCAAGGTGTGTTGCCCTGGTTGGAGCCAAGATCACGCTCGGCAGCTTCCGCACAGCTGCACTTTGCACCCTGTCCTCCATCTGCCCTCTGCTACCCCGTCTGCTACATTCATACATGTTTGATGAGCTCAATATCGATCATAGCATAATCACATCTGAAGCCGGTGTACACACACTGCTGTGGCCGACAGCCGGAGGATGCCGCCACCACCACCACCACTGTACCACATCGCAACCAGCACCCAAAACGCATGCAAGGCCAACATGCCTGACGCGAATTCACCCTCCGGCTTGACCCTCTCCCCACTGTGTTGATGTTGCGCGCAGGCGACTACATCAATGCCGATGCGGACCCCGAGCAGGTGGTCGCGGACCTCGATGGTGTGATGACACACATCGAGGAGCTGAAGGCCGCGAGTGAGACGTACAAGGAATACGAGGCGCTGTTCGAGCGCGATGCCAGCGACTTCAGCTTGGTGGCGCAGACGGAGAAGGAGGCCGCTGCCAAGCACCATGTGCGCAGCCTCGCGCCCTGTGCTCGTCAGCACGTTGCCTGCTTCACCCCTGCCAGCATCAACCCTGCCTGGCCGACCCCTGCCTGCTCGACCCCTGCCTGCCTGCCCCTGCCTCCATGACCTCTGCATGGCTGCCCCCTGCCTGCCCGACCCCTGCCTGCCTAATCCCTGCCTGGCTGACCCTGCCTGCCTGACCCCTGCCTGCCCGACCCCTGCCTGCCTGGCTGCCCCTCAGTTGTGGAAGTCGCTGTACGACTTCATGGAGAAGAGCCACAACTGGACGGAGGACGCCATCCTGGATGAGGTGGGTGACAGGCTATGAGGGTGCCAGGATGGGCACCCCTTACACCCTGCCCCACCACCTGCCCTGCCCCACCCACCCTGCCCCAGCACCCGCCCTGCCCTTCCTACCCTGCCCCACCACCTGCCCTGCCCACCCTGCACCAGCGGCCATCCCCTAGCCCTGCCCCAGTGCCCCCACTGTGCCCTTCCCTGCTGGCCTCTCAGGACGGCAAGGTGGCGCTGTCCATAGAGCAGATCCGGGCAGAGGTGGAGGAGTACAGCTCACGAGCCTACAAGCTGGGCAAGGCGGCGCGGGAGGACCCAGTGGTGGGTCATATGTGGGGCCCGCTCTGGTCCCGCCCTGCCAACTTGGCCTGCCATGAAGGCTGCACCGCCTCCCTGCCTGCCACCCCTTCTCAATGACTCACCCTCCTGGCCTGCCGCCACGAATCCAGGCATCCAGACCTCTGCTAGCCTTCCGCGCTGCCTGCCTTAGGCTGGGCTGCCGGACTGCTGGGTTGAGGCCTAGGCTTGGCCTTAGGCTGGCCTCAGGCCTGCTGGGCTGCATTGTGTGGTGGCACCTGCACTGCTGGACTGCTGGTTGTAGGCCCAGGCCTGGCCTAAGGTCTGCTGGCCTTAGTGCTGCTGGCCTCAGGCTGTGCTGGGTTGTGTGTAGGCACCAGAGCTGTGCTGGCCTTCCCTACTGCCTGCCTGCACCAGCCTGGGCTGGCCACCTGCTGGCCTCGGGCTGGCCCTTAGGCTGGGTTCTGCACTGAGCTGGGTGGGCCTTAGTTCGGCCTTGGGCTTTGAGCCTGGGCCTGGCCTTGGGCTGGGCTGGGCTGGGCAGCTGCTGTGGTGGGAGCGAGCTGCTGCTCTGCTGCTGCAGGTTGCTCGCTTCAAGGACTGCATTGACGACTTCAAGCAGATCTTGCCGCTGGTGGAGGAGCTAGCCAACCCAGCACTAAAGAAGAGGCACTGGTGGGGGGTTGGGTGGAGGGGAGGGGAGGGGAGGGGAGGCCTGGGCAAGTTGAAGCAGTCAGGCAGGCCAAGTGCACAGATCACATAGGCTGCTGCCATACCACCCCTGCCGGCCCCCCCTTCGGCTGCTGTCACCTCCCCCACTACCCCTGCCACCTCCCCTTGCCATACTACCCCTGCCACCCCCACTACCCCTGCCACCCGCCCTCACCCCTGCCGCTCTCCTTCTGGCTGCTGCCCCTAGGGACGAGATCTTCAGCATCATCGAGGCCGACATCCCCCTGCTGGACAGCAGTCAGCAGTACTCGCCCTTTAGCGTGCGCATGCTGCTGCAGTACTCTATCCTGGACCGCATCGAGCAGGTCAAGGCCCTGAGCAGCACCGCCAGCAAGGAATACAGGTGCGGGGGCGCAGGGACGCAGGGGCCACAGGGGCAGGCCAGTGGACAGGTCAGGCAGGTGTGGATGCTGGTGCGGCCCTGGCTGCCTGGCCCTGCTCCCCTTCGAACCCTGTATGCAGTGCAGTCCTAACCCTACTCAAGCAATGCTCGCCCTGCCTTCCCACCCCCCTACCCCTGTGGCCCTGGCTGCCTGGCCCTGTGCCCCTCACTCCCTGGCCCTGTGCCCCTCACTCCCTACCCCTGTGGCCCTGGCTGCCTGGCCCTGTGCCCCTCACTCCCTGGCCCTGTGCCCCTCACTCCCTACCCCTGTGGCCCTGGCTGCCTGGCCCTGTGCCCCTCACTCCCTGGCCCTGTGCCCCTCACTCCCTACCCCTGTGGCCCTGGCTGCCTGGCCCTGTGCCCCTCACTCCCTGGCCCTGTGCCCCTCACTCCCTACCCCTGTGGCCCTGGCTGCCTGGCCCTGTGCCCCTCACTCCCTGGCCCTGTGCCCCTCACTCCCTACCCCTGTGGCCCTGGCTGCCTGGCCCTGTGCCCCTCACTCCCTGGCCCTGTGCCCCTCACTCCCTACCCCTGTGGCCCTGGCTGCCTGGCCCTGTGCCCCTCACTCCCTGGCCCTGTGCCCCTCACTCCCTACCCCTGTGGCCCTGGCTGCCTGGCCCTGTGCCCCTCACTCCCTGGCCCTGTGCCCCTCACTCCCTACCCCTGTGGCCCTGGCTGCCTGGCCCTGTGCCCCTCACTCCCTGGCCCTGTGCCCCTCACTCCCTACCCCTGTGGCCCTGGCTGCCTGGCCCTGTGCCCCTCACTCCCTGGCCCTGTGCCCCTCACTCCCTACCCCTGTGGCCCTGGCTGCCTGGCCCTGTGCCCCTCACTCCCTGGCCCTGTGCCCCTCACTCCCTACCCCTGTGGCCCTGGCTGCCTGGCCCTGTGCCCCTCACTCCCTGGCCCTGTGCCCCTCACTCCCTACCCCTGTGGCCCTGGCTGCCTGGCCCTGTGCCCCTCACTCCCTGGCCCTGTGCCCCTCACTCCCTACCCCTGTGGCCCTGGCTGCCTGGCCCTGTGCCCCTCACTCCCTGGCCCTGTGCCCCTCACTCCCTACCCCTGTGGCCCTGGCTGCCTGGCCCTGTGCCCCTCACTCCCTGGCCCTGTGCCCCTCACTCCCTACCCCTGTGGCCCTGGCTGCCTGGCCCTGTGCCCCTCACTCCCTGGCCCTGTGCCCCTCACTCCCTACCCCTGTGGCCCTGGCTGCCTGGCCCTGTGCCCCTCACTCCCTGGCCCTGTGCCCCTCACTCCCTACCCCTGTGGCCCTGGCTGCCTGGCCCTGTGCCCCTCACTCCCTGGCCCTGTGCCCCTCACTCCCTACCCCTGTGGCCCTGGCTGCCTGGCCCTGTGCCCCTCACTCCCTGGCCCTGTGCCCCTCACTCCCTGGCCCTGTTCCCCTCACTCCCTACCCCTGTGGCCCTGGCTGCCTGGCCCTGTGCCCCTCACTCCCTGGCCCTGTGCCCCTCACTCCCTACCCCTGTGGCCCTGGCTGCCTGGCCCTGTGCCCCTCACTCCCTGGCCCTGTGCCCCTCACTCCCTACCCCTGTGGCCCTGGCTGCCTGGCCCTGTGCCCCTCACTCCCTGGCCCTGTGCCCCTCACTCCCTACCCCTGTGGCCCTGGCTGCCTGGCCCTGTGCCCCTCACTCCCTGGCCCTGTGCCCCTCACTCCCTACCCCTGTGGCCCTGGCTGCCTGGCCCTGTGCCCCTCACTCCCTGGCCCTGTGCCCCTCACTCCCTGGCCCTGTTCCCCTCACTCCCTACCCCTGTGGCCCTGGCTGCCTGGCCCTGTGCCCCTCACTCCCTGGCCCCGTGCCCTGGCTGCTGCTCCCCCTTCCCTCTCATCGCAGCCTTGAGAAGGTGATGGAGAAGATGGGCAGCGACTGGCAGGGCGTGGAGTTCAGGATCACGGAGTACAAGGACACGGGCACCTACATCATGGGCGGGGCGGATGAGGTGCAGGTGAGGACGGCAGGCATGGGCCAGCAGCAGACCTGCCACGCCCTGCCCTGGCCTTTGCCCTGGCACACACACTGCCCTGGCCTTTGCCCTGGCACCCGGTACTGGCGCCCTACTGGCTGTGCTGCCTCGGCTCAGTCCTGCTTGGCCCCTGGCATCAAGCAAATGTGCTAACCCCTCCTCCTGCCCTCCCCCTGCCCTCCTCCTGCCCTCCCCCTGCCCTCCTCCTGCCCTCCCCCTGCCCTCCTCCTGCCCTCCCCTTCTCACCTAGCCCCTTCCTGGCTCCTGTACCCTCCCCCCCTGCCTTCTGCCCTCCCCTGCTGCCCCTCCCTGACCCCACCCCCCACCCCCTCCTCCCCCCTCCGCCCTGGCGCCCTGCAGGCCCTGCTGGACGACCAGATCGTGAAGGTGCAGTCCATGCGCGCCTCGCCCTTCATCAAGGCGCTGGAGGGCCGCTGCCTGGCCTGGGAGGCGCTGCTGGTGCGGCTGCAGGACATCCTGGACAACTGGCTGCAGTGCCAGGCCACCTGGCAGTACCTGGAGCCCATCTTCTCATCGCCAGACATCCTCAAGCAAATGCCCGAGGTGCCCGGATTGGGACAGGGCAGGGGCAGGAGGGAGGGGGAAGGGGAGGAGGGAGGCAGGCGGTGGTCACTGGTGGAGTGCAGGTGATAGCCTGTTCAGGAGTTGGTCCTAAACGCTATGGCTTCAATGGTGTTAAAGAGGGAACAGTTTCCCATCACACCCTTTCTTGTATCTCTGCTGCTGCTGCTGCTGCTGCTGCTGCTGCTGCTGCTGCTGCTGCTGCTGCTGCTGCTGCTGCTGCTGCTGCTGCTGCTGCTGCTGCTGCTGCTGCTGCTGCTGCTGCTGCTGCTGCTGCTGCTGCTGCTGCTGCTGCTGCTGCTGCTGCTGCTGCTGCTGCTGCTGCTGCTGCTGCTGCTGCTGCTGCTGCTGCTGCTGCTGCTGCTGCTGCTGCTGCTGCTGCTGCTGCTGCTGCTGCTGCTGCTGCTGCTGCTGCTGCTGCTGCTGCTGCTGCTGCTGCTGCTGCTGCTGCTGCTGCTGCTGCTGCTGCTGCTGCTGCTGCTGCTGCTGCTGCTGCTGCTGCTGCTGCTGCTGCTGCTGCTGCTGCTGCTGCTGCTGCTGCTGCTGCTGCTGCTGCTGCTGCTGCTGCTGCTGCTGCTGCTGCTGCTGCTGCTGCTGCTGCTGCTGCTGCTGCTGCTGCTGCTGCTGCTGCTGCTGCTGCTGCTGCTGCTGCTGCTGCTGCTGCTGCTGCTGCTGCTGCTGCTGCTGCTGCTGCTGCTGCTGCTGCTGCTGCTGCTGCTGCTGCTGCTGCTGCTGCTGCTGCTGCTGCTGCTGCTGCTGCTGCTGCTGCTGCTGCTGCTGCTGCTGCTGCTGCTGCTGCTGCTGCTGCTGCTGCTGCTGCTGCTGCTGCTGCTGCTGCTGCTGCTGCTGCTGCTGCTGCTGCTGCTGCTGCTGCTGGTGTGTAGGAGGGTGAGAAGTTCCAGGTGGTGGACCTAGCCTGGCGGGAGGTGATGGAGAGTGCGGCCCAGGAGCCAGGGGCCTTGGTGGTGGGGGAGGACAAGGAGAAGCTAGCAGCGCTGCAGGAGAACAACAGGTGGGGCGCACGGCACTGCAGACCATGGCGCACAACCCGTATGCGCCCATGACAGCTGTACTGCTGCAAGGCTGGACTGCTGCTCACCCTGGCCCTGACCCTGGCCCTGACCTTGACCCTGACCCTGACCCTGGCCCTGACCCTGGCCCTGACCCTGACCCTGACCCTGACCCTGACCATCATTTGCGCACCCTCGGTGAAATCCTAAGCCCACAGCACACCCCAGCTGCCCCACCTGCTTGCTACCCCAGGCTGCTCGAGGAGATCCAAATATGTCATTCCTATCCGCCCTCATCCTTCCTCCACTGACCCTGACCCTGACCCTTGCTACCCCAGGCTGTTGGAGGAGATCCAGAAAGGCCTGGCCGCCTACCTTGAGGTCAAGCGCATCGCCTTCCCACGCTTCTTCTTCCTGTCCAACGACGAGATGCTGGAGATCCTGAGTGAGACTAAGGTGTGAGGAGCACATGGCAGCAGCAACAGCAAGGCGTGGCAGGGCCAGGGGCACGGCAGGTAGGGGCACGGGTAGGCTCGTCACGGGCAGGTCACGGGTAGGGTCCTCTCCCCGCAACACCCTCCATGGAGACTGCCTGGCTCTTCACACTCTCTCACTCACTGCGTTGGAGCCTCCTTGCAGCTCAGCCCGCACATACCCTCACAGGCATCCTCATACCTTCGCAGCTGCCTAGTCCCCCCCGCCGTCTCCCCCCTGCCACCTGCACCTTTCACCATGCTCAACCTCTCCCCCCCTAACTGCCTGCCGACCTGCCTGCACGCCTGCCAACACCTCCTTGCCTGCTCCTGCCTGCCCCGCGCTGCCTTGCCCTGCCTGCTGCTGCTGCTGCCAGGACCCGACCCGCGTGCAGCCGCACCTGAAGAAGTGCTTCGAGGGGGTTGACAGCCTGCGGTTCGAGGGGCCGGCGGCTGAGATTAGCGCCATGGCGTCCATTGAGGGCGAGATGGTGCCGCTGAAGACGCGCATCAAACCCGCGGAGGCCAACGGGGCGGTCGAGCGCTGGCTGGTGCAGGTGAGGTAGGGGAGGTAGGGGTGAGGTAGGGGAGGTAGGGGTGAGGTAGGGGAGGTAGGGGTGAGGTAGGGGAGGTAGGGGTGAGGTAGGGGAGGTAGGGGTGAGGTAGGGGAGGTAGGGGTGAGGTAGGGGAGGTAGGGGTGAGGTAGGGGAGGTAGGGGTGAGGTAGGGGAGGTAGGGGTGAGGTAGGGGAGGTAGGGGTGAGGTAGGGGAGGTAGGGGTGAGGTAGGGGAGGTAGGGGTGAGGTAGGGGAGGTAGGGGTGAGGTAGGGGAGGTAGGGGTGAGGTAGGGGAGGTAGGGGTGAGGTAGGGGAGGTAGGGGTGAGGTAGGGGAGGTAGGGGTGAGGTAGGGGAGGTAGGGGTGAGGTAGGGGAGGTAGGGGTGAGGTAGGGGAGGTAGGGGTGAGGTAGGGGAGGTAGGGGTGAGGTAGGGGAGGTAGGGGTGAGGTAGGGGAGGTAGGGGTGAGGTAGGGGAGGTAGGGGTGAGGTAGGGGAGGTAGGGGTGAGGTAGGGGAGGTAGGGGTGAGGTAGGGGAGGTAGGGGTGAGGTAGGGGAGGTAGGGGTGAGGTAGGGGAGGTAGGGGTGAGGTAGGGGTGAGGTAGGTGAGGTAGGGGTGAGGTAGGGGAGGTAGGGGTGAGGTAGGGGAGGTAGGGGTGAGGTAGGGGAGGTAGGGGTGAGGTAGGGGAGGTAGGGGTGAGGTAGGGGAGGTAGGGGTGAGGTAGGGGAGGTAGGGGTGAGGTAGGGGAGGTAGGGGTGAGGTAGGGGAGGTAGGGGTGAGGTAGGGGAGGTAGGGGTGAGGTAGGTGAGGTAGGGGAGGTAGGGGTGAGGTAGGGGAGGTAGGGGTGAGGTAGGGGAGGTAGGGGTGAGGTAGGGGAGGTAGGGGTGAGGTAGGGGAGGTAGGGGTGAGGTAGGGGAGGTAGGGGTGAGGTAGGGGAGGTAGGGGTGAGGTAGGGGAGGTAGGGGTGAGGTAGGGGAGGTAGGGGTGAGGTAGGGGAGGTAGGGGTGAGGTAGGGGAGGTAGGGGTGAGGTAGGGGAGGTAGGGGTGAGGTAGGGGAGGTAGGGGTGAGGTAGGGGTGAGGTAGGTGAGGTAGGGGTGAGGTAGGGGAGGTAGGGGTGAGGTAGGGGAGGTAGGGGTGAGGTAGGGGAGGTAGGGGTGAGGTAGGGGAGGTAGGGGTGAGGTAGGGGAGGTAGGGGTGAGGTAGGGGAGGTAGGGGTGAGGTAGGGGAGGTAGGGGTGAGGTAGGGGAGGTAGGGGTGAGGTAGGGGAGGTAGGGGTGAGGTAGGTGAGGTAGGGGAGGTAGGGGTGAGGTAGGGGAGGTAGGGGTGAGGTAGGGGAGGTAGGGGTGAGGTAGGGGAGGTAGGGGTGAGGTAGGGGAGGTAGGGGTGAGGTAGGGGAGGTAGGGGTGAGGTAGGGGAGGTAGGGGTGAGGTAGGGGAGGTAGGGGTGAGGTAGGGGAGGTAGGGGTGAGGTAGGGGAGGTAGGGGTGAGGTAGGGGAGGTAGGGGTGAGGTAGGGGAGGTAGGGGTGAGGTAGGGGAGGTAGGGGTGAGGTAGGGGAGGTAGGGGTGAGGTAGGGGAGGTAGGGGTGAGGTAGGGGAGGGGACAGGGGAGGGACCAGAGGCGGGTAGGGGTAGGCAATGGCAGGGGGGGTCGATAGGCAGGGGCGGGGACAATGGCAGGGGCAGGAGGGAGGGGGCATGGGGGAGGGGGCTGGGTGTATTCAGAGCCTGTCTGTCCCCCAGCAGCCCAGTACAACAGAGTAGGCAGGGGGCAGGCAGGGGGCACAGAAGTGCAGGCAGGCAGGGGCAGGGTAAGGGGCAGGCAGGCCAGGGGCCAGGGGCAGCGGATGAGGAAGTTGTCCAGGGTGCCAGTCCGAACTGTCGCTTTTTACACTGGTTGGCTGGCCTTGAGGCAGGGGGCTGTGTGTGGACTGCCTTGGCCCAGGTGGAGTCCGGCATGGTGGAGAGTGTGCGTGACGCGTGCAGCAAGGGCATGCAGGCCTATGCAGCCAAGCCCCGCGCCCAGTGGGTCCTGGAGTGGCCGGGGCAGGTGAGCCGCCTGGCTGTTGCTGGCAGTCGCTGCCCATTGCATGAGCGGGCGGAGGGGGAGGGGAGAGGAGGGGAGGGGGAGGGGAGGGGGGGAAGGAGGGGAGGGGCAGAAGAGGGGGGAGGTGGCCTGCTCCCTGCTTGGTGGGGTGGAGGGGGAGGGGGGGGGGGCAGAGGTATGGCCTGCGATTGGAAGGTGGTTGCGGGATGCGATTGCCTGCTGCATGCAGCAAAGGGGTGAGGGGGAGGGGTGTGCACAACAGCATGCGCATGGAAAGCATGAGCATGGGAGCATGGCAAGGAGCTCTCCCAACCGATGTTAACCAACATGGCAGTGTGGCATTTTGGGCGCTGCATTACAACATAACTGAGCCGGGGTATGTCCTGTGAAATCTAGCTTTTGATTCATGTCGTGCATGGCGCCCGGTGCATGGTGCATGGTGGTGTGCGTTGCAGGTGGTGCTGGTCGTGACGGCGGTGTACTGGACCCGTCAGATGAGTGGCGCCATTGCCAGCAGCAGCCCCGGGGCCCTCCAGGACTGCGCAGACAGCAACACCGCCCAGCTGGGGGACATCGTGAACCTGGTATGGGGCAGGGGGAGGGGGAGGAGGGGCTGCTAGGGGCTGGGCGAGGGCGGGGATGGCAATGACTACTGGTGGTGGTGTACCTCTGCTGCTCCGCTGCTCTGTTGCTCTGTTCCTGCTGCACCTCCTGCTGCTGCTGCTGCCGTGAAGGTGCGTGGGGAGCTGAGCAAGCTGAACCGCGCCACGCTGTCAGCTCTGGTGGTGGTGAGGAGCAGGAAGCAAGGAAGGGGGGGTGGGGTGGGGTGGGGTGGGGGTGGGGTGGGGTGGGGTGGGGTGGGGTGGGGTGGGGTGGGGTGGGGTGGGTCAGGCAGTCAGGCAGTCAGGTAGCAGCAGACGGGCATCCAGTTAGGGGCGCCTGCTGGCCTGCATGGTCCTTTGGGATCATTAAGTGTGGGTAGGAACGGCCTGCTGCTGCTGCTGCTGCTGCTGCTGCCTGACTGGTCTTGCTCCTCCTGCTGCCTCCTCATGGGCTGTTGGTGGGCTGCTGCTGCTGCTGCCTGTCACTGCTGCTGCCCCTGATGCTCCTGATGCTCCTCCCCATACTCTCCTTCTGCCGATGCTCCTCCTCTCTGTAGTCTGATCCACTTGCTCATCCTTCTCCTGCTGCCACTGCTGCTGCCGCTGCTGCCGCTGCCGCTGCTGCCGCTGCCGCTGCTGCCACCGCTGCTGCCATTGCTGCTGCCGCTGCTGCTACCACCTCCGTGCAGATGGATGTGCACGCGCGCGACGTAGCGGTGGACCTGGCCAGCCAGGGCATCCAGGGCCAGCCGGGCGCCTTCTCCTGGCTGTCCCAGCTGCGCATGTACTGGGAGGCAGGCAGCGGGGAGGACACCGACTTCACGGTCATGGTCCGCATGATGAACGCTCAGGTGGGGCGGCTGGGTCTATGGCCCCTCCCCACCCCCAGAGGGCACATGCTGAAGGCAAGCACGGCATGAGAGCATGTCCACACCACCCCTGAGCATGGCCCCTACCTTGGTGAGCGATGGGTCCTAGTCAGGTCGAGCTATGTTCTTGAGGGTATGAACCTAGGCTATACCAGTTTGAGCCGTAAGTTGTGTGTATCTGGGGAAACGCATTCAAAAAAACTGGTTTGATTTTATATATATGTGTCCAAGTCAGGTCGGGCTTGAAAAAGCTGGGTTGGTTAAACATATATGTATGTAATGGATAGTCGGCGCAGTATATAGCCTAGGCCCCAGCCAGCCATTACAGCCATTCACCAGCAGGTGATTTTAGTATCCCTGGCTGAAAACGGAAGTACCCCCACCCCTGGCCCCTGCCCCTCCCCTTGCTGTGCCCTAGGTGGAGTATGGGTACGAGTACCTGGGCAACGGCGGCCGCCTGGTGGTCACCCCCCTGACTGACCGCTGCTACCGCACCCTCATGGGCGCCATCCACTTGAACCTGGGGGGGGCGCCAGAGGGCCCGGCAGGCACAGGTGGGGCTACCCCCTACACAGCCGTGTACCCCCTACCCTCTACACCACCTCCCTAACCCCTAACCCCCTACTCTCTGCATCTCCTCCCTAACTCCTGACCCCTGACTCCTGACCCCTGACCCCTGACCCCTGACCCCTGACCCCTGACCCCTGACCCCTACCCCTACCACCCCTTGGCCATGCACTGCCGGCACTCAGCTGCTGTGGCGGTGTTGGTGGCGGTGCAGGCAAGACTGAGACCACCAAGGACCTGGCCAAGGCGCTGGCTCGCCAGTGTGTGGTCTTCAACTGCAGTGGTGGGGCAGGGGGTTTGCCAGGCAGGGGTGGGGGCAGGGCAGGGGCAGCCGCTGGGGCAGCAGCAGGGGCAGCGGCAGGGCAGGCAGCTGACATTGACAGTTTCCCAACCACTGGGTACTCTATCAGAAGGGTATGCCGCCTGCCTGCATGCTGGCTAAGGCGAGCTAGAGGTCGGAAGCTGGAGGGGAGAGGGCAGTGCGCAAAGTCAGACTGCACTCCTCCACCTGCCGTCCCGTCTAGCCTCCTACTGCCTGGCTGCCTGAGGGGAGGTAGCTAGGGTGAGAGCAGTGAGCAAAGTCCCCTTAGCCTGCCGCTGCTGCCTCGCTGCCTGGCTGCGTGTCTGTAGACACGCTTGACTACCTGGCCATGGCCAAGTTCTTCAAGGGCCTGGCCTCAAGCGGTGCCTGGGCATGCTTTGACGAGTTCAACCGCATAGACCTGGAAGTGCTCAGCGTGGTGGCGCAGCAGGTGACCAATCCCCACCCCACCCCACCCCACCCCACCCCACCCCACCCCACCCCACCCCACCCCACCCCACCCCACCCCACCCCACCCCACCCCACCCCACCCCACCCCACCCCACCCCACCCCACCCCACCCCACCCCACCCCACCCCACCCCACCCCACCCCACCCCACCCCACCCCACCCCACCCCACCCCACCCCACCCCACCCCACCCCACCCCACCCCACCCCACCCCACCCCACCCCACCCCACCCCACCCCACCCCACCCCACCCCACCCCACCCCACCCCACCCCACCCCACCCCACCCCACCTGATACATGGCTTGGACTTAGCAGCGTGCCCGCATGGCCTGATCTCAGGTGCTGGAGGTGCAGCTGGCTGTAAAGGCGCGGGTGAAGACGCTAGTGTTCGAGGGCAGCGAGCTACCCCTGCGCCCCACCTGCAACGTCTTCATCACCATGAACCCGGGCTATGCAGGCCGCTCTGAGCTGCCGGACAATCTCAAGGTGGGGGGGAGGGTGGGGGGGCAGGCGCTCCTGGGCAGCCCACAGGGCGGGAGTGGTGCATGGGGCCACCAGGGCCGGCCCATGAGGTGGGGTGTGCGTAGACCATGATGGTGCCGGATTTCCCTGCCCCTCCCCACCCCACCCCACCCCACCCCACACTTCCCTGCCCGCCGCAGGCGTTGTTCCGCACGGTGGCCATGATGGTGCCTGACTACGCCCTCATCAGCGAGATCATGCTCTACAGGTCAGCTACCTGCTCCTCGCACCACCACCACCACCACCACCACCACCACCATTATGCAACTACCCCAACCACCACCACCACCACCATAATGCAACTACCCCAACCTCCACCACCACCACCATAATGCAACTACCCCAACCTCCACCACAGCCACCAGCACTACTACAATCTGGGTGGTCTCTCTGTGGTGCCGTTGTGTGACCTGGCCCTCCCCCCTACCCCCTACCCCTCCCCCTCCCCCCTGGTGCGGTGCAGCTGTGGGTACCTGAAGGCCAGGGAGTGCGCCCGCAAGATCGTGGCCACCTACAAGCTGTGCAGCGAGCAGCTCTCCAGCCAGGACCACTACGACTACGGTGAGGGGCAGACACCACCACACGACACCACACCATACCACCCCAATCCTTGACACCGCCCCTTCCCCGCATTCACCTTCCATTCACGCCGTGCTTTGCCCCCCTGCCCTGGCCTCTGCATGCACCCCATCGCACATGCACCTGGGTGCTGGCATGGGCTCAGGGGAGAGTGGGAGTGGCTGCTGCCTGCTGCGCACCGGTGCAGGCATGCGGGCTGTGATGGCGGTGCTCCGGGCAGCGGGCAACCTCAAGCGCCGCTTCCCTGACTCCGAGGAGTAAGTGGGGGGAGGCTGCAGGGTCAGGGTTGAGGTCAGGGTGACCCTGAGCCTGAAAGTGAGCAAAGTGTGACAACAACCACAGCCATAAGAGCAACCACAGCCACAATAGTAACAATGAGCAGTCAGGAAATTAAAGCAGTAGCAAAGACAGTCAGGGAGGTGGCGAAAGGAAGAAGGCATTTCATTCCACCCATTCCTGCTGTCCTCCTGCCCATCCTGATGCATGCCTGACGCACCATCCCAGGTTCGTGCTCATGCTGCGCTCCATCATTGACGTGAACCTGTGCAAGTTTCTCTCCCATGATGTCCCTCTGTTCAATGGCATCGTGTCCGACCTGTTTCCCGGTGAGGCCTTAGAGACCAAGCAGCATGCGCCCCGCATATTTTGTCAAAGTGTGACAACGTGACATGCATGTGTGAGATATGAAAATACAGTGTGAGATACACAGCAGCAGCATGGAAAGCCACACATATCAATTCAAACTGCTGCAGGCAGTCTGTCATGCACAAAGCAGCACGGACATGTAGGCCTCCCATGCCTGCACAACAGTGTGCGGTGCAGTGTGAGATACACATCAGCAGCATGCACAGCCACGTACACGGGGACTATCCATGATCATTGTAACATCACGGCACAAGCTAGGGATTGGAGTGTCCCTGAGAAAGGCCATGCAATAACCTTTGCCATGCACACGCCATCATGTATTCTGCATGTGTGACTTGCACTGCCAGGTGTGACCCTGCCCAGTCCAGACTACGACCAGCTGAACCGCGCCATGAAGCAGCAGTGCGTCCAGCTGAACCTGCAGCCCACCGACTACTTTCTCATGAAGGTGGTCCAGGGTTCGATTCCCAGCACCCTCAGACCGCAAGCCCTCCCTGCCCCCTGCTCCACCACTGCAACCACCCCCATGCCTTGCCCTGACAGCCGCTCAGCCTGCTTGCCCACTGCCAGTGGTAATAGCCTGCCTGCCTGCCTTGTCTGCCTTATCTCCCTGCCAGCTTGCCTGCCTGTGATGCTAGTCTGCCCCCCCTGCCCGCTCACACGGCAGGTTCAGCCTTGTTGCCACTGCGAGTGGTACCAGTACCAGTCTACCTGCCTGCCTGCTTGCCTGCCCACCTGCCTTGACTGCCCCTCCTGCCCGCCTGCCTGCCTGGCTGCAGACGATCCAGCTGTACGAGATGATTGTGGTGCGTCACGGCCTCATGACAGTGGGCCAGCCCTTCAGCGGCAAGAGCGCCTCCCTGCAGGTGCTGGCAGGCGCGCTGACTGACCTGCACGCCCAAGGTGTGAGGGGGCAGGCCTGCTGGGGGAGGGGAGGGAGGGGAGGGAGGGAGCAGGCCTAGGGTGGGGCAGGAGCAGGGGCAGGGGCAGGGGCAGGGGCAGGGGCAGGGGCAGGGGCAGGGGCAGGGGCAGGGGCGACTTAGGGGGTACAGGCCTGCTGGGGGGAGGGAGTTGGGGCGGCCAGGTAGGTAGGTCAGGGAGGGGAAGGGAGGAAGCAGTCCTGCTAAGGCTAGGGGTGGGTAGAGGCGGGGTAGGGTCAGGGTAGGGTTGGGTTGGCAGGAACGCAGGGTGTGGGACAAGCTGAGCCGTCTGCCCCCTTACGCCTCTCCTGCCCGCTTAGTAGTCCCCCGCCCCCCGCCCGGCCCTGCTGCCTGGTGCGCGAGCAATGGCCAAGGCACCTGCTCCCCCCTCCAGCTGGCTGCTGCCTGGCTGTGTAGGCGTGGCGGGTGCGCTGTTCAGCCGCATCCAGGTGCGCATCATCAACCCCAAGGCCATCACCATGGGCCAGCTGTACGGGGAGGTGGACAAGGCCACGCAGGAGTGGAAGGACGGGGTGCTGGCTGTCACGTTCAGGTGAGGGGCAGGGAAAGAGGCAGGGGCAGGGGCAGGGGCAGGGGAAGAGGGGCAGGGGCAGGGCAGGGAAAGAGGGGCAGGGGAGGGGTGGAGGGGGAGGGCAGGGGCAGGGCAGGGAAAGAGGGGCAGTGGAGGGGTGGAGGGGCAGGGGCAGCAGCAGGGCCAGCGGCAGAGGCAGGGGCAGGGGCAGGGGCAGGAGCAGGGGTTTCCCGCCGACCCGACGAGGACCTGCCTCCACCTAGCCGGGTGCCTGTTTGCCTCCTGGCCTGCAGGCAGCTGGCCTCTGACCCCAGTGATGACCGCAAGTGGCTAGTCCTGGACGGGCCTGTGGATGCCATCTGGGTAAGAAGTCCCCCCCCCTTGCTGCTGCCGCCCCTGCTGCCTGCCTTTGCTCTGCTGCCGCTGCCCCTGCTGCCTGCCCTTGCTCTGCTGCTGCCACCCCTGCTGCCCGTCCTAGCATTGACCTGTCCTGTGTATTCACTTGCAATGCCTCTTTTGGAGGTGGTGAGCTGCGGCCTATGACCATGATGGTATGCAGATAGAGAACATGAACACGGTGCTGGACGACAACAAGAAGCTGTGCCTGCCAAACTCCGAGATCATCCAAATGAGTCCCACCATGTCCATGATCTTTGAGGTCAGGGGGATGGCAGGGGCCAGGGGACAACAAGCGGGGCGGGGCGGGGCGGGCATGGTGTAGCTGTGAGCTGACCCGGCGTGCTATGCTGTGGTGTGCTGTGCTGTGCTGGGCCAGGTCGGTGACCTGGCGGCCGCCTCCCCTGCCACGGTGTCACGCTGCGGCATGGTGTACCTGGAGCCGCACCAGCTCGGCTGGATGCCCCTGCTCACCTCATGGCTAGCGGTGAGACCACACCCGCTACATCACACCCACTACATCACACCCACATCACACCCAGGTCACACCCAGGTCACACCCAGGTCACACCCAGGCTTCACCCAGCTCCAGCTTGGCCTAAACTTTACCTATTTCATATGATGATCATACAGTGCTTACCCCCCGTGACTCACACCCCTGCCCTTGTGCATTTGCGGAGCACCACCCTCGCATGCCACAACCTGACCCCCCTGGCCCCCCGCCCCTCCGTGTCCCCCACCTGAAATGCAGCTGCTGCCCCGGTCCCTGTCCCCCAAACTGCGCCGCCACCTGGAGCTGCTGTTCATGTGGCTGCTGCCCGGCTGCCTGCGCTTCGTGCGCAAGGAAGTGAAGGAGATCTGCCCCACTGAGGACACTGCGCTGGTGCAGGGGTGAGATGCTACCTACCCGCCCGCCAGTCCGCCAGCCCTGCCTGCCCGCCCGCCTCCTTGCCTCCCTGCCTGCCTCCCCCTCAGAGCATGGCCCCCCTGCTCATGGGTCATGCGCATGGAGGGGGTTGGGTGTGGGTGGCTGCTGCAGGACCATGAGGCTGATGAGCTCCCTGATGGACGAGTTCCAGCCACCCCCTGAGGAGGAGGGCGGCTCCAGTGCCCCAGGTACAGCCTGGCTGACAGCCCTCACTGCCAGCCCCCTGCCTGACTGTCTGGGGTCACACTTAGCCTCACTCCCCTTCTCTGCTTTCCTCTGACCTCCTTCGCCCCTGCCCCTGCCCCTGCTTACGCTCCCTTCGGCCCCCCTCTGACCCCTCTGACCCCCTCTAAACCCCATTGGACCCCCTCTGCCTGCCCCTCTGCTCCCCTCTGCCTGACCTCCTCTGCACCCTGCCCTGCCCTGCCCGGTCTGCCCATGCTACACTGGCCCCTGCACCCCCCTGCACCCCCCTGCACCCCGCAGGCCCCTCCCTGGACGAGGCCAGCAAGCAGCAGCTGCTGGAGGGCCTGTTCCTGTTCTCAGTGGTGTGGTCGTGTGGGGCCACTGGGGACGGGGCGGGGCGCAACAAGTTCAACGACTTCTTCAGGACGGCGTCACTGGGAGGGGTACCTCCTGGGTGGGTGGCTGAGACCCTGACCCTGACCCTGACCCTGACCCTGACCCCGACCCTGACCCTGACCCTGACCCTGACCCCGACCCTGACCCTGACCCTGACCCTGACCCCCCCTTCAGGTACGAGGAGTATTTTGCCAGCAAGCCCCCGCTGATGCAGACTGCACCCATTCCCCTGGAGGGCAGCTCCACGGTGTATGACTACTGCTTCGACAAGGCAAAGCTCAGGTGTGGGGCTCAAATCCTCACATCAGCAAAGTTCTCATGATGATGCAAACAACAACGGCGACACCCACACAGCACAGCTTGATGTGTCCTGCACCGCTCGACATGTGAAGAACATGGACTTCAGTTCAGGCTGTTCAATTCACCATGCAGTATTGCCCTTCGGCTGCCTGGCCAGGCCATATCACAGCGTCGCCCGGTCACCCAGGTCAACTCACTCCGCCCGGTCGCCCAGACAGTCGATTCAAAAACAAACACAGCACCCTCACCCTCATGCACTGCCCAGCACTGCCTGGCAAGGCCAGGTGATCCCAAGGGGCCTTGTCGTGTGCCAGTGCTGCCCATGGCAGTGACAGCAGGTATTCCATGCCCCTCCGGCCCCTCCCATGGCACCCCGCAGGTGGCAGCTGTGGACTGACACCCTGCCCGCCCTGGCCATCCCTCCTGGCTCCCTCTTCTCAGACCTCATCATCCCCACCAAGGACTCTGCCCGGTGTGACGTCACACTGATCACCCCCAGCCGCTATCTCACACTTTCTGTTCATAGCCATCTTAAGCAGAGCAGGCTGGTAGTGGGGGACACCACCCCAACCTCCACCTCCTACTGTTGCCAGCATGACTGCTGCTGCTGCTGCTGCTGCTGCTGCCGCCGCCGCTGCTGGGAGCAAACCGCCGTCACCCCTGCAGGCAGTTCAGGGTCCAGGCTAGCCGTCTGGGCCTGACCCTGCTTGCGAGCTGCTGTTGCCCTGGCTGCTGCTGCCGCTGGTGGCACCTGCTCTGAGCTCCACCCGGTGCCTTGTCAAGGCTGGTGGCTGCTGCTGGTGGCAGGTACACCTTCTTGCTGGACACGGCAGTCAAGCACAACCAGCCCCTGCTGATGGTGGGACCTACAGGCACAGGTGAGGCCCTGTCCCTCTCCCCCTCAGCCCAGCCAGCAGGATGGAGGTCAGCAGCGCCCAGCAACAGCAGGCAGCTGCTGTGAAGGCCCCTGCCTTAGCCTCAGCCCAGCCAGCTGGGGCTAGTCCAGCCAGCAGGCAGCACAGCAGCTGTTGAACCCTGCGGCTAGCTCCCAGGCCAACAAGCTGTGAGGCGGTGGGCGGGCAGCAGCTGCAGGTCCTCACCTCAGCAGCTGCAGGTCCTCACCTCAGCAGCTGCAGGTCCTCACCTGGCCAGCCCAGTGCTGGCCAGCCCAGCAGGCAGGCAGCAGCTGTAGTCATGCCTGGGCCCATGCTGTGCTCCGCACCTGAGGGTTGATTCAGACTTGATCAGCCCAGCCAGCCGGGGATAATCCAGCCAGCAGGCGGCACAGCAGGCTGTGAGGGTGCTGGCTGTGGTCTGCACCTGGCCAGCCCAGTGCCAGGTTTGCTCTCAGCTTCGGCTCTCCTGCCGGCTTGGTCTGGCATGGCTGTGGGCATGCAGTGGGCGGGCAGCAACAACAGGTGGTGCCCAGGGGTTAGTCAGGGTTTGACTTGATCAGCCTCCAAGGTCAGCACCTAGAGGTTGCACCAGGGCAGCAACAGCAGGTGGCATCACATGCTGTCTGCCAGTCTGGCTGTCTACCAGTCTGGCTGTGGGCCAGAGGCTGTGGGCATGCTGGCTGCAGGCAAGAGTGTGTACATCGGGCGCTACCTGGTGGGCGCGCTGCCTAAGGACGCCTGGACTCCTGTGCTCATCACATTCAGCGCACGCACCACTGCAGGCATGACGCAGGACCAGGTGGGCAGGCTGGGGCCAGGGCCAGGGCCAGGTGGGGAGGGGCCAGGCTGGGAGGGGACCAGCTGGAGGGACTGGGGCTTGGAGGAATGGCCAGGCGTGGGTTAGGGGTGGGACCAGCTGGAGGACCGGGAGGAGGTAAGGGGTTCAAACCTCTCAGGAGGCCAGCTGGCTAACCCCTGGGGCTGATGGGTGGCTGGTCAGTTGGGGTGGAGGAGGGCGTAGGGTGAGTGGGGGACTTCCTACCCTTCAATCAGCCTTGCCTGCCTGCAGGGTAAGGAAGCAGGTGGAGGGAGAAAGGGAGGTGGGGCGGGAGCAGAGTGTTTGTTGGCTGCGAAGTCCAGGCCTTTGTGCCCTCAGCCTGCAGCCCCGTGCCATTGTGTGATCCTGCCTTGCCCTGCAGCCCTGCAGCCCTGCTGCCCTGCCCTGCCCTGCCCTGCCCTGCCCTGCCCTGCCCTGCCCTGCCCTGCCCTGCCCTGCCCTGCCCTGCCCTGCCCTGCCCTGCCCTGCCCTGCCCTGCCCTGCCCTGCCCTGCCCAGCCCTGCCCTGCCCTGCCCTGCCCCTCAGCCTGCAACCCTGACCTGCCCAGTGTCATTGTGTGATGCCCACCCTGTTCTCAAACACAGATTGATGGGCGGTTGGACAAGCGCAAGAAGGGTGTGTACGGGCCCCCTCCCGGGCGCAAGGCCGTGGTGTTCGTGGACGACCTGAACATGCCAGCCAAGGAGACGTATGGCGCTCAGCCGCCCATTGAGCTGCTGCGCCAGTTCATGGACTACAAGGGCTGGTATGGTGAGCTGGGCTGGCTGGGTTGATGCGGTGGAGGGGAGGGAGGGAGGGTAAAGTGGGAGGAGGGGCGGCGGGGGAAAAGGAAGAGGGGGGTGGAGAAAGAGACAGGAGGGCAGTGGCAAGGGAGGGCAGGGAAAGCCGCCACCTTGCCTCCCGTTTCCCTTTACTCTCCCTGCGTCCTACCCTGCACCCTCCCCACCCTACCCTTCTACCTGTGTGCCCTCCCCCCTTCCCCCGTCCCCAACCTGGCCCTGGCCCAGCCTCCTGGCGCCTTCGTGCCTGGTCCGCCCTGCCCACACACAGGCCGTGACAACCTGATGCGGGCCATGGTGGACACGCAGTTCGTGGCGGCCATGGGGCCCCCTGGTGGAGGCCGCACCTTCGTCACCAACAGGTCCCACTCTCAGGGACCTCCCCAAGCTTCCCTACACGTCTGATGCCATGCCTCCACCCCTCCCTCAGGGCTGCTGCTTGCTGCCTGCTGCATGCCTGACGTGGCATGTTCCTTGACCACTATGCTGTGTCGCCTTCCCCCCTGCTGACCGGTCACAGGCGGCAGCTGACCCCTGCCACCACCCCTACCCTGTGCCAGGCCTAACCCTTGCCACCACCCCTGCCCTGTACCAGGCCTCTGCGCAGCAAGGTGTCAGCTAGGCGGACCCCTGCCTCCACCCCTGCCCTTTTGCTCCCGCAGGTACCTTCGCCACTTCAACCTGCTGGCCTTGGCTCAAGTGTCAGACGACACGCTGGCTCACATCTTCCGCACCATCCTGGACTGGCACCTCACCAGCCTGCCCTTCTCACCAGCCGTGCGCCAGGCCGCGCCCGCGATCATCCAGGCCACGCTGTTCCTGTACAGCCAGAGCATCGCCAAGCTGCTGCCCACGCCCACCAAGAGCCACTATGTGTTCAACCTGCGCGACTTTGCGCGGGTGGTGCAGGTGGGGTCGCGTGTCGACAGTGGGTTTATGAAGCAGACAGGTGCTGGTAGTGCCACGCGCGGATGGTCAACACCTGTAGGTTTCAGGTGGGGCCAGGCGGGAGGGCAACTCCTAGCTGCAGGGGTTGCCAGGCGTCAACACCCCTCTGCATGAGGCCCTTGCAGCGGGTGGACGAGGCAGGCGGGTGCTGGGCAGGGGTACGTTTGCCATTGATTTTGTGCAGTGTTCGGCAGCGAGCTAATGCGCTAGGTATGCGCCAGGCCGTAGCAGCAGGAGTAGGGCCAGCCAGGCCATGAGGACATGTGGACACCATGTGTGCTGGGAAGGCACTTGGCAGGCTGTCCTGGTAGAGTGCCGGGCTCCAAATGATGCGGGCTGTTTGCAACCGCTACCCATGGCTGCTGTTCACTCCGCACAGCGACTAGTGTGCAGCAGCACGCAACCCTCTCTCTCATAGGTGCTGCCTGCCCGACTCCCCTCGATTGCCCAGGGCTGCATGATGCTGCCGCCCAGCAGCCTGCCAGTGGATGGCGGCGCCGCAGTGCTCATGTTCAAGCGGCTGTGGGTGCACGAGATGGCTCGCGTGTTCCAGGACAGGCTCGTGGACGACCAGGACCGCGAGTGGCTGATGGGGCAGGTGGGAGCTGTACCCCTGGGCAAACGTACAGGGAGGCTCTGGCCCTGGCCGCTCTTGTGGGCACCGCTGCAGACACCAGCTCCAATTGTAGGGCCCAGGGCGACCAGGAGGGCATCACGGGATGTGGTGTGATGGGGTAAGCTAGAGTGCAGGGTACAACAGGTTTGTTTGGGGTGTGGTTTGGGGTGTGGTTTGGGGTGTGGTCAGCCCACCTCCACCGCACAGAGGGGGAGGTGGGCTGGGGCAATGCAGGGTGGGGGTACGGGGTTAGGTGGGGTGAGGTTGGAGTGAGTTTACAGTACGGGATAAGGTGGGTTGGGGCAAGGTACCTGCAGGCGGGGTACAATGGTGGTGGTTAGGGTGTAGTGTGGGATGGAGGTTTTGTGTGCTGGGTGTGGTTCGTCCAGTATCAATATCCGCCCCCAGTGCAGACACGTTGTGATTCGTTCGAACTTGGCTAGTGTCAATGGCCCCGCGTGGCAGAGGGGGTTAGGCAGAGCGAGGCGGTTGGTGCGAAATGGTCGTAGACTCACGGTGGTGTGGGACGTTGCATGTGCTTCAGACGTGGCTCGTGTGACACTCCCCACGGCCGTGTCATGATGTGCCGTGGCCGCAGGTAAAGCACTGTAGCAGCACCATCCTGTCCGAGCCTTTCGACCAGTTGATGGGAGGTCTCGTGGGAGGTAGTGGGGGCCCTGTCTCGCACACGGACATGCGGCGCTGCTTCTTCGGGGACTATATGGACTCCTCCCTCGAGCCCCCCGACCGCATGTGAGCAACACTCGTAGCTTGTGGCCCTCCAGCTGCCGCCTGGCTCCTGGCTATCGTGAAACCGCCCGAAGCACTCGCTGCTGTCAGGCTGCAACCCGCTGCTCCGTCTGGCTGCAGCAATGGGGTCAGGCTTGGCTGCAGGAGATATCAATAGGCTGCTTAGCCTTGGATGTAGCCACTGTAGGGTACTTTGTTCTGTAATGCTTGCTGCACCACACTTGCATGTCACGTCATCAACTTGGCTGTGAAGAAGGTGGGTATGTGGCAAGTGATGCATCAAGGTGCATCCCTAGAATCCCCCCTCTGAGTTTTACACATGGCTCGCGGTAGAAATGAAGCCAAGCCAAAGACAGGTGTGTGGGTGTGTGCCTGGCGCTCTAGGTACTGCGAGATCACGGATGTGCCCAAGCTGCTTGGCGTGATGGAGGAGTACCTCGTGGACTTCAACGCCACCAGCAAGCGGCCCATGAACCTGGCCATGTTCCTGTGAGTGCCTCCATGTCCTCAAGCCTCTGTACGCATCCACTGCCTGTGAAGCAAACCCCTCTCAGCTGACGCTAGAAAAGAGGTTATGCCAACTGCAGCACCCACTCGGGCACCCTGCTGGCATCCAAGCACCCCTGTAAAGATTTCCCTTTCCCATAGTGCATCCAAGCACCCCTTCAAAGCATGCCCCTTGTGCCCCACAATGCCCACTTCAGTACTGCCTCCCCCTTGTGCATGTGCCCGTGCAGGTTCGCGGTTGAGCACGTGTCCCGCATCTGCCGTGTGCTCAAGCAGCCCGGTGGCCACATGCTGTTGGTGGGCGTGGGGGGCAGCGGCCGCCAGTCCCTGGCGCGTCTGGCCGCCTTCATCAGCGGCATGCAAGTCTTCCAGGTGCGCCCCCTGCGCAGCGGTGGCTGTGGGCCAGGCAGGGGGCTCACAACAGATACCATAGTATGATTTGTCAGACGCATGCAGCATGCATCGTCCTCTGCAAACACAGTGTCCCATCACCTCTGCATGCACCTCATGCTGCCCTGCACAGGTGGAAATCAGCAAGAGCTACAGCCGGTCTGAGTGGCGCGAAGACCTGAAACGCATCCTGCGCACAGCAGGGGGGGACGCCAAGCCCTGCGTCTTCTTGTTCAGCGACACCCAGGTAAGGCGATGGCTCACTGCCCGCTGCCCCGTTCGCATCAGCACGGCGCTGCGTTGGCACTAGCGCACTCTAAGAACTTGATTTTCTGCTCAGCGCATATAACACTTGGTGCTCAAAACTTAACGCCCTTGGGAAGTGGCGGTTGTCACTTGAGGACTAACACCCTCGACACTTGAGGCTTGCAAGGTGATACTCGACACGTGAGGACGAGCCAAACCACAGTATTAGTTGCTGCATGGCGCAGATCAAGGATGAGGCGTTCGTGGAAGACATCAACAACCTGTTGAATGCTGGCGAGGTACCCAACATGTTCCCCAGCGATGAGCGCATGGTGGTGATGGAGGCTGTGCGTCCGCGAGCTGCAAAGCTCGGCCTGGAGACGCCGTTGGAGCTGTGGGGCTACTTCACCGCGCAGTGCCGAACCTTCCTACACGTGGTGCTGTGCATGAGCCCAATTGGGTCGGCATTCCGCGAACGGCTGCGGCAGAACCCCTCGCTGGTGAATTGCTGTACCATCGACTGGTGAGTGATCCAGGCCTCGGGGGGCGTGCCTCGCGGGGCTTAGCAGCATCGACATGGCCAGCCCGGGACGAGGCTGGGGATGAAGGGGATCAACCCGCCTCAGCCACACTCTGTTTCCCTGGCTGCATTGCGCTCTGGCAAGACTGATGCTGCTGCCGGACCCGAGCTGCTGGCGGCGTGTGCTGGTGTGGCGCAGGTTTCAGCGCTGGCCCGCGGATGCGCTGGAGGCGGTGGCCCTTAAGTTTCTGCGGGAGATGGACGGGCTGGAGGAGGAGCAGCGGGCCGCCCTGGTGGGCCTGTGCCAAGCCTTCCACTCCCGGATCACTGCGGTGTCCGAGGAGTTCCTCGCGGTGCGTGGCCTGTTCTGTGACTGCATGTCATAATGTTCCTGCGCCTGCCGCTACACCGCCCACACTACGCCTGCCGCTACATCGCCACGCTGCTGCCACTCTCTCACTACATCTCCCATCCCTCCATGTCCTCCCTGATTGGCTGTCACCAGCCTCTCATTACCTCCATGGCCTGCTATCGTGCTACTCAGCTAGCTATTTCCCGACTGCTTTGCACCACCACCTCTTGCTAGCCTGCTTCACGCATACTCACTGTCACTGCTGCCGGTGGTGATCTTCCTGCTTCTTGTATCCCCTCACCTCAGGAGCTCGGACGCAACAACTATGTGACGCCCACCAGCTACCTTGAGCTCATCACTGCGTTCCGCACCCTACTTGAAGCCAAGCGAGCGCAGAACAGCCAGCTAAAGAAACGCTACTTGGTCGGCCTCGAGAAGCTAGCGAGCAGCGCGCAGCAGGTCGCAGGGATGCAATCAGAGCTGCGAGCCCTGCAACCACAGCTGGTTCGCACGGTGGCGGAAGTCGAGCAGCTCATGGTAACGATCGCGCGCGAGAAGGCGGAGGTCGTCGAGCCCAAAGCCGCGATTGTCAAGGTCAGTGTCGGGGATGCTGGGAAACTGTCGTTGTCGCTGCCGCAACTCTTCAAGCACGTTCCGCGCTGCGCCTCACTCCGAGCCTGTCGTCGATGCCGTCCCTTGTTCTGACGCCTTGCCGAGGATCTGTCACTGTCGCTGCCGTGGCTCGTCACGGTCCGTGGTCGGTTGTACAGGCATCCCTCATTCCCGCGTTTGCCCGGTCGCAGCCTTCGTGCTTCAGCCTGCCGTGGTGTTGGGTGGTTGAGTGCAGGAGGAGGAGGCCAAGGCGCAAGAGGCTGCTGATGCTGCAAAGGCCATCAAGGATGAGTGTGAAGCTGACCTGGCTGTGGTGAGTGCTTTGGCTGTGCTCTCGACAAGATGGGTTATACAACGATGTGTCATGCATTGCTCGCTGTGTGACGGAAAACAGCGGCAGGCTACCTAATGCACGACGCTATGGCCATGAGTACACCTCCACAACTTGTCTATGACTGACCTCATTTTCACAGGCCATCCCCATCCTCAACGAAGCCCTGGCTGCCCTGGACACCATTAAGGAGGCTGACATCACATACATCAAGAAGCTCGCAAACCCGCCAGGGGCCATCAAGCTAGTGAGTCCCATAGCTTCAGAGCCATTTGGCTTGTTATGAACTCATCCTTTAGGCTAAGCATTAAGCAGGCACGGTTCAGCACTTTTGGGGACCTTACCCAGTCAGCATGCTTTGTAGTACTCGTGTGCTGCATACAGCCCCTCGTGCTTGGCAAGGAGGTCCTCTTGCTTTCGGCATGCGAGAGTGCTGTCCCACCTCCAGCCGCGTAGGCACTAATGCCTATAGCACTGGTGTTTGCAGGTGTTGGAGGCAGTGTGTGTGGTCCTGGACGTCAAGCCTGGCAAGGTGAAGGACGACAGCGGCAAGATGGTCAACGATTACTGGAAGTCGTCTGTGGCTCTCTTGAACGAGCGGGTGGGTGTAGCCACTGCCTGATCCTTTCAGCAAAGTGCCGCAGCGCCCCATCAGAGCTCGCACTCTTCAAGTGCTATCAGTAGTCTTGCTTCGCACGACGTGCTGTCCGGGCTGCGGGCCAGCTTCATCCAAGGGCCTGTGCTTGCGGTGCCCCAGGATTTCTTGCAACGCTTAAAGACGTACGACAAGGACAACATTCCACCGCGCATCATCGCGGAAATCCGCAAGACGTATCTCTCGCAAGAGGGCTTCACGCCCGAGACTGCAAAGAAAGCGTCGCCAGCGGCAGAGGGCATGTGCAAGTGGGTCCACGCGATGTCTAGCTACGACAAAGTCGCCAAGGTAGTCGCGCCGAAGAAAGCCAAGCTGGCAGAAGCCGAGGGCGTGTACGAGAGCGTCATGGTCGGATTGCGCGCAAAGCAGAGCGAGCTGGCAACGTTGCGGGGCAAGCTGGCGGGCATGGAGAATGATTTGAGCACAAACACCGCCAAAAAAGTGCGGCTTGAAGCAGAGGTAGCGCTTTGCAGTGTGAAGCTGGAGCGCGCTGAGAAGCTGATAGGCGGCCTAGGCGGCGAGCGCGCGCGGTGGACGGACACCGCGGAATCGCTGGCCCGGGCGTACGTCAACCTCACCGGCGACATGCTGATCTCGGCCGGCATTGTGGCTTACGCCGGCGCCTTCACCGCTGCGTACCGTACCCGCGTCATAGACTCTTTCGTGGAGCTGTGCAGGTGGGCTGACCATGCAACTGTGATGTTGTTTGGCACACTCCAAGTCCTGACACCATGCACCTGGTTGCCTATTCAGGTCTGCAGCTGTGCCCCATACTTCAAAGTTCTCTCTAGGCAGCATCTTGGGGGAGCCAGTACGCATCCGGGAATGGCTGATTGCCACTCTGCCCAACGATGCCTTCTCTATTGAGAACGCCATCATCATCGCAAACGCCAGGCGCTGGCCACTCTGTATAGACCCCCAGGTAAGGCTTTTGGGCCAGCAAGGTGGCAAGCAGGTAGTGAACTAGACCATGTGTGGCAGCAGTTGTCGACTAGCAGGCTGTATTGAGGTAAACAACAGGGTCGGGGCAAAAAGCAGCGGATCAGCTGAAGGAGAGCGCACACACCTTTGCTGGCTGTCATCGCCTGGGGTTCATGCTGTTGCAAGCCGCCCTGGATTTTATGGCACTAAGTTTGTTGACCCTTGTTGACCGTACTGCCTCCCTCAACCGCCGGACAGGCATCCGGCATCATCCAATGTGCAGCTGTGCCAGCATGTGGCCATGCGCAATGTGCAGTCATGCCAGCAGGCATGCCAGCATGCAGCCATGCATGCGTTCCAGCTTGGCTTTTGCCGGCTCTTGCCACTGATGGTGGCAGTGCAGCTGAAGCTCCTGCCCCTGCCTTCCCTCCCCTGCTGTGTACTTCTGCCTGCCTTCCCTTGCTCCCCTCCTCCTGTGCAGGGCCAGGCCAACAAGTGGATCAAGACGCTGGAGAAGCCAAACAACCTGGCCGTCATCAAGCTAAGCGAGGGAGGGGAGTACATGCGCACGCTGGAGAATGCGGTGCAGTTTGGGCTGCCGGTGCTGCTTGAGAACGTGGGCGAGGAGCTGGACCCTTCGCTGGAGCCCTTGCTGCTGAAGCAGGTGGGCAGGCTGCTCCACAGCTGCTGCGCAGAGGACAGGACAGGGTGGGGCTGGGGGCAGCAAGGGGGGCGGGGTGGAGCTGGGGTGCAATCAAGTGGGCCACGATGGGGTAGGCAGGGGCGGAGCAGGGCGGGAGGGAAGGCGTGAGGTTGGTTTGGTGATCAGTGGTGCTGGCTTGGTGATGCTTGTGTTGGATGTCGCCTGATGGGACCACTGCAGGTGTTCAAACAGGGAGGCGTGTCGTGCATCCGCCTAGGCGACACCACCGTAGAATATTCAAATGATTTCAGGTGCGGCTGCAGGATGCAGTGCCAGCACGTGATGGCTGTCTATGTCTGAATTCCCACCTCCTCTTGGCGTATTGACTGATGCGGCCTAGCTCTCTGTGTGTTCAACTGGGCCCCTGGCAAAGATGGGATTCCCAGCCCTGTTTGGTCAATGCTTTTGGAAAGAACAGGGGAACCTGAGGCTTATGAAGCAGGCAATCATCCCAGTAGCTGGCCTGGCTCATTTGGCTCCAGCTCCAGCTCCAGCCCAGTTGGAGACCGGCATGCGTGGAACGTCCCTCAACCTTGCTGGGCTGGCGGTGCTCGCTTGCAGGTTCTACATCACAACCAAGCTGCGCAACCCTCACTACCTGCCCGAGGTCGCGGTCAAGGTCACCCTGCTGAACTTCATGATCACGCGGGCTGGACTGAGCGACCAGATGCTGGGCGTCGCGGTAGCCACCGAGCGACCAGACCTCGAGGAGCAGAAGGCAATGCTGGTGCGCGAGCGGTGGCTGGGGTGGCCTGATGGCTGCCTGGCTGTGTGCCATGTGGCTGACAAGGGGGCTGTCAGGGTGGATCCCAATGTCTGCTACACCCAGCAGCGGGGCAGGGCCAAACGTGGAGGGGCTGACAGTAGATGTCTTCATCTTTGCCATCTTCATCGCCTTCATCGCCATCGCCGTCGTCATGAGTGGGTTATCTCAATAAGCAGCCTGGCTTACTTCATAACCAACAGCTTCACTACAGCCATCAGCGGGACGTGGCCAGTTGTGAAAGGGCTTTGTGATGCAGTGTGGTAGTGGGCGTAGTAGTAAATAGCTGGCCAACCCTTTAGGATCCGTTTGTGCTGCAAGAGGGGCAGGAGGGGGCTGGCTACCATGCGGTTGTTAGCAGCAAGGTGGGGCTGCAGTCAGGGATGCGCTTCGTGCGCCCTGCTGTGCCCCGTGCCTGATGTGCCGTGGCTGCTGTGCGCTTGCATGGCCTGCTTGCTCCAGGTGGTGCAAGGCGCAGAAGCCAGTCGAAAGCTGAAGGAGATCGAGGACAAGATCCTGGAGGTGCTGAGTTCCAGCACGGGCAACATTCTCGAAGATGAGACCGCCATCAGTGTAATCACGGAGGCCAAGACGCTCGGGAATGACATCGCAGACAAACAGCAGGTACTAGTCTGCAGCTGCGAAGTAGGCAGTGCGCGAAGCTCGAGGGGTGAGGCTAGGGTCCAAGCTCGAGGGTCTGAGCTGAGGCCACCGTTTCTCAAGCCCTGGAGGTGGTCTGCATGTCACTCACCTGGAGTTGATGATGGCAAGCAGGGCCATGAAAGCCTGCAACAACCACGGCCATGGCAGCAAACTATGGAGAGCACTATGCTCAAGCTCTAACACACAACCTACAAGGACAAGCTACCCACACTACCAGCACACTACAAGGGCACTGCACAGAACATGAGCGTGCAATGGTGCGGCATGCAGATCGCGGAGGTCACGGAGCGCGAGATTGACTCCACACGAGCGCAGTACAAGCCATGTGGTGACTACACCTCAGTCCTTTTCTTTTGCATCTCCGACCTGGTGAGCATTGTGTAACATGGTAGCAAGCCATGTGGTGAGCCTTGTGTGGTAGGGTGGGCACGGCACACCGGTGCACACTGCAACACGGCAGCAGCTTGCATGCAAGGGCAGGGGCTGAGGCAAACCCTTAACCAACCAACCAATATGTGTGACTGACAACACAACTCCATCACACCAATACACATCCTCATGCACCTGGCACCCCGTGAAAGCACGCCTCATGTGCTACTGTTGCACATGGGAAAGCATGTCTTGGGTGTTCTCATTGCCTTTGGGAGCTCACCTGATGGCGGTCTGGGAGCTGCGGTGGTGTGATGTGTACACAGGCTGCCATCGACCCCATGTACCAGTACAGCCTGCCCTGGTACAGCAACCTCTTTGTGGCCTCTGTCAACGCCGCAGCCAAGGACCCCGTGCTGGACACCCGACTGCGCAACATCTTTGATCACTTCACCTATTCCCTGTATTGTAACGTATGCCGGTGGGTGGGTCACACCACCAATTGGGTGCATCCCACTACCGGGTCACACTGCCAGTTGGGTAAATCACACTACAATTGGGTGGTGTCACCATTCCTAGGGTAGTCATAGTGGTGGTGGTGATGGTGGCAGCATTGCAGGTGCCAGGCATGGATAGAAAGCTAGAATGTGCACGGAGATGGTGGGATTACTGGTGCGAAGTGGACATATGTTACTACACAATGGGGTGGTGGTGGTGGTGGTGGTGGTGGTGGTGGTGGTGGTGGTGGTGGTGGCGGCTGCAGCTGTAGCTTGCACGCCGTTGCTGTAGCTTGTACGCCGTGCAAGATGGCGGCTGCAGAACAGCAAATGCAGCAGTTGGGGTATTTACTGTACTGACCTGCCACACTGCATTTGATGACCTGCACCCAGGCACCTCGGTACCTGAACTGCACTTTCTCTCACATGGACCCTCTGCCGCCCTGCCCTCCTGTCCTTTAGCCCTTCAGCCCTTCATCCCACACCCCTGCCGCTGCCCCTTGCCCGCAGTTCTCTTTTTGAGAAGGACAAGCTGCTGTTTGCATTCCTGCTGTGCGCGCGCATCATGGAGTCCAAGTCAGCCCTGGACCCTGACGACTGGCTGTTCCTGCTCACCGGAGGACTGGCAGCCGCGCCAGATCGAGCCAACCCCGCGCCCGCCTGGCTGGTGGACAGGTGTGTGGAGGCAGCGTGGGGCACAGGCAGGCGGGGGGAGGTGGGTGATCGGTGGTCAGGGCGACTAAAGCCGTAACAGTTGTTCTGCTGCGCCAAGATGCATGCGGCGTTCTGGTTTTGAATGCTGCCAGAACTGCAGGGACTCACAACGGCTGCTGTGGCTGCTGCTGTCCACATACTCGTCAATGTAAATAGTATAGAGTGGCTGTGTCTTACATAGTGCAGAGTCCTCCAGCTCCTCTCCCACGGGACTCTTCCCCAACGGAACTCTAGAACAGAACAGAAGCTCCGCAAAAAGATAACAACCCACACCTTGTCACACGTTGTCACATGTTGACACTTGGAAGCCCGCTGAAAGCCAATCCAGCACATCATCGCATGCGTATGAACTATATGAAAGTCTTGCCATGCATCCAAGCTATGAAATAACTCTATTTCATGAGCCAGTACGTGTCAACAGGGGATGGAACGGGCGGTGGGGGAGACAGCCTGCCTGCCTCCCTGCTTCCTCTGCCAGAGCTTCACCTAGCCTGCCCACCATGCTGCAATCAGTGGAACCCAGTGTGGTTGAGAGTGTTTTGGTGTCATTCTGAGAGAGAGAGTGACTGTGCCAAAAGTTCCCCTAGCCAGCAGGAATTAGGGCGGTTGTAAGGACCCCACCTGATATTTCCCCGGCCCCTCACTGGTTGGGAGTTGCCTGAATTCCTGATTACCCTCTGCCTTGGCACCAGTGCTGCCCATTGCATCCCTGCTGCTGGTCCTGGCCCTGACCCTGGTGTACTTCTTGTCCCAACCTGTCCCCTTCCTATCACAGGGGCTGGAAAGAGATCCTGCGGTTGAGCCTGCTGCCCGCCTTCATGGGCCTGGACGATTCGTTCGCTGCCGAGCCGAACTCTTGGCGCGTGATGCACGAAGCGACAGAACCGCACCTGGTGACGCTGCCGGGGCTGTGGAACAGCTTGGACAGTTTCCGCAAGCTGCTCATCGTGCGCTGCATACGGCCAGACAAGGTGGTCCCCGCGGTGCAAGACTTCGTGGAGACCCAGCTGGGCAAGAAGTGAGTGAGCTCGAGCGGTTCGTGGGCTCATTCCTCGACCAGTGCCAGGTCAGGTGCCTGTGTTGGGTGATGCTGGGCCTGGGCTGTGGGTGTGGCTGGGCATCAGGCCTTGATACTGCAATATGAGGAATCCTCCTGCCGTATGCCAACCACAACCACCGTGGGCCCACTGCGAGTTGCTCTGCTGCCCCAGTCGCTTGCTGGGTTTTGAGGCAGCAGCGGGACAATGCATCAGGCGTCCACTTGTAAGCATCAGGGCAGGTAGGGGGTTACATCGTCCGCCTTGCACCAAGCCCTTCGCGAGCCTTGTGCACCTGCTTCACCCTTGACGCCCTTTGTTTCTTGCAGGTATGTTGAGCCACCAGCCTTTAACTTGTCCGCCTGCTACGCTGACTCCTCCCCCACCACGCCCCTCATCTTCGTGCTGTCAGCTGGCAGCGACCCCACCGCGGCGTTGCTGCAGTTCGCGGGCGAGAAGAACATGGCCTCGCGCCTCACCGCAGTGTCTCTGGGCCAAGGTCAGGGACCGAAGGCCGCGGCGCTGATCGCAGAGGGCATCGCGTCAGGTGCCTGGTAAGCCCATGGCCTCACTGTTCCCTCTTTTGTCCTGCGACACCTTTCTTTCCTTCCGAATGAATCTGCCAGGCTTCGGCTTGTGAGCCCGCTTACCTCCCGGCCTGCCGCCCTGGGTGATGACCCTGGGTGGTGTCTGTGCGGTGCTGGCATTGGCTGGCTGGGTAGTTTGTGTGCCCGTACCCTCCTGACAAGGCTCGGTGGGCCCGTGTCCTCTTGTCAAACACTAGCTTGCTTTACTGCTGACTGACAAAACCTCTTTCTATGAGGTCACCTCTTTCTATGAGGTGGGAGGGTAGCAAGGGTATGCCCGGAGGCTACTCTCCTCCCTTCATGCACGCCTTACGGCGAGACTGTAGTCTTTCTCTCTTTCTTTCTTTCTTTTACCGTATCCTCCCTTATGATTCGCGTCCGCGAATCAATTTTTTGGCCTCGCGAAATCGCGAACGAGTAAACAATGTTGCGATGGACCGCTTCGTGGTCCGTGACATCAGTGTTGATGACGCAGCCAAGAATCTGCTACGCCAGGCTGACCAACACGATGAAATGCTCTATCAAAGTGGCTCTCGGTCGTGAAGAGTGAAGCCAAGCCAGCTGCAGCAACGGCAGATGATCCACCCATGCGCAAACTTGGCAGGCCATCGGGCTTTGAAAACAAGCCTAAGCCAGCACCAACATCACAACTTGTGGTTCACACTTCTGATTCACAAGCCACGCCCAGTCCCACACGCACGCATGCACGGTTGGTGTGCAACACTAGCAGCAGTGCCAGCACTAGCAGCGCCAACAATAGCAGTAGCGACAACAACAACAACGACGATAGCAGTGCCATCAACGAGGGGTGGGTAGTTGCCAAGTTATCAGCAGGGGTGGCTGGCCGCACCGGGTCAGCTGCCGGGGTGGCTGGCCAAGCTGGGGCAGCAGCTCGGGAGGCTGGCCGCACCAAGTCAACTACTGGGGTGCTTGCAAGGCTGCGGCATGTGTGATTGCTAGGACACGCAAGTTTGAGTGTTCAGAAGGAGAAAGGAGGAAGAGGTATACCGGCACTGCAAGCAGCCACTAGAACACCACTGGTGACTTGGTGCACAGTTACAATGGCTGTCACTTGGTGACCGGGTGGCTTGACTTGGTGACCTGTGCAAGAAATGTGTAAACCACGGAGGATTGACATGTTATGCAAGGGATGGCTGTCTAGATTATTTAAAAGCACACCTCAACAGTGTTTTGCTGCAACTTTTGCATCGGGAAAAAGTACACAATGTTTCTTTGGGGTCGGGAAAGAGGTTTTTGTTTTCGGGCCCTCGCGAATCAAATATCTTTCTTTCTTTCTTTCTTTGTGATAAGGCACCATTTCAGCCAGCATGGGGGCAGACCCAACGCCGTGCGCACCAGCCCAGACGCGACCTCGCAGGCAGCATAGGCAGCCTTCAGACTCGTGCCAAGCGCATGCCCGCAGCCATTGTCACCTGCCGGGCTGCAGGGTGCTGCTCCAGAATTGCCACTTGGCGCCCAGCTGGATGCCTTCGCTGGACAAGATCTGCGAAGAGCTGAACCCGGAGACAGTCAACCCGGAGTTCAGGTGGGCCTGGGGGGTTGGGAGGCTGGGCGTCCTGGGGGCTGGTAGGCTGGGTGGCTGGGAGCCTGTGCTCTGTGTGTGAGTGGCTTGTGTCTTATGAGTGACTGGCCTGTGCTCTGTGACTGAGTGGCTGCCCCTTTGCTAAGCACTGCCCGGGGCTGCGTGGCGTGCGCAGGCTGTGGATGACCAGCTACCCCAGCCCAAAATTCCCGGTCAACATCCTTCAAAACGGCATCAAAATGGTCAATGAACCTCCCAAGGCAAGGCAGCAGGGTGTGCTCTCACACTTTCACTCATGTGTGCCATATGACAAAGGCAGTGTGACTAGTGTGACAGAGGGTGAAGTACATCACTCGTGTTGCTGTCCGCTCTGGGTATGGGAGACGACCACACCTGTATGGGTCAGGGTTGGGGGGGTGGGAGTAAGAGGTTATGGGTGAGGGTTAGGGATAGGGGATATGGGTTAGGGTTCGTGGGTACAACTGCAGGCATGATCGTCAGTCAGTCTGCCGCTCAGGGTATGGGAAATGATCACACCTGTATGGGTCAGGGTTGGGGGGGTGGGAGTAAGAGGTTATGGGTGAGGGTTAGGGATAGGGGATATGGGTTAGGGTTCGTGGGTACAACTGCAGGCATGATCGTCAGTCAGTCTGCCGCTCAGGGTATGGGAAATGATCACACCTGTATGGGTCAGGGTTGGGGGGGTGGGAGTAAGAGGTTATGGGTGAGGGTTAGGGATAGGGGATATGGGTTAGGGTTCGTGGGTACAACTGCAGGCATGATCGTCAGTCAGTCTGCCGCTCAGGGTATGGGAAATGATCACACCTGTATGGGTCAGGGTTGGGGGGCCGGGGGTAAGAGGTCATGGGTGAGGGTTAGGGGTTAGGGATAGGGGATATGGGTTAGGGTTCGTGGGTACAACTGCAGGCATGATCGTCAGTCAGTCTGCCGCTCAGGGTATGGGAAATGATCACACCTGTATGGGTCAGGGTTGGGGGGGTGGGAGTAAGAGGTTATGGGTGAGGGTTAGGGATAGGGGATATGGGTTAGGGTTCGTGGGTACAACTGCAGGCATGATCGTCAGTCAGTCTGCCGCTCAGGGTATGGGAAATGATCACACCTGTATGGGTCAGGGTTGGGGGGGTGGGAGTAAGAGGTTATGGGTGAGGGTTAGGGATAGGGGATATGGGTTAGGGTTCGTGGGTACAACTGCAGGCATGATCGTCAGTCAGTCTGCCGCTCAGGGTATGGGAAATGATCACACCTGTATGGGTCAGGGTTGGGGGGGTGGGAGTAAGAGGTTATGGGTGAGGGTTAGGGATAGGGGATATGGGTTAGGGTTCGTGGGTACAACTGCAGGCATGATCGTCAGTCAGTCTGCCGCTCAGGGTATGGGAAATGATCACACCTGTATGGGTCAGGGTTGGGGGGCCGGGGGTAAGAGGTCATGGGTGAGGGTTAGGGGTTAGGGATAGGGGATATGGGTTAGGGTTCGTGGGTACAACTGCAGGCATGATCGTCAGTCAGTCTGCCCCTCAGCCCCTGATGCCTCCCCCTCACAGTCATCACACTACGACACCACAGTGTACACTGGCACCCACACCACTGGTGATGGCACAGGCATGCTGTGTTGGTGGCTCGCAGGGCATCCGTGCCAACATGCGCCGCTCGTACGGCCTCGAGCCCGTGTGCCAGGACACTGAGTTCTTCGAGACCTGCCCCAAGCCCCTGGCGTTCAAGAACCTGCTGTTTGGCCTCATCTTCTTCCACGCCGTCATCCAGGTGACTGCCTCAATTCTCCGCCCTGCTTGCGGCTTGGCTATCCCTTTTTCCATACTTTTTCATGGTGGGTGCCTGAGGGTTTCTCGCGGATGCCAGTCTGAGCTGAAGACTTTGCTGCACCTATGACCCTCTTTGCCAGGACGGCAAAGCTGTTGCTCAACCCTGTCGTACCGCCCACACCACCAACGCATCCCGAGGATGCCAGCAATGCTTTACCTTCTTGTATCGTTTTCTCAACACAACCGCGGCAGGCTGGTGATCACGACACACAGGTTGCAGCTGTCAAGCCCTTGCGAGTGCTGCACGCAGGAAAGGCGCAAGTTTGGGCCGCTGGGATTCAACATCTCGTATGGCTTTGACGACGGAGACATGCGCATCAGCGTGCGCCAGCTGCACATGTTCCTGTCTGAGAACGAGGAGGTGGGTGTGGTCAGCACCTCCTGGTGCACAGCCTGGCACAGCTGACCTAATGGACTGATTGACAGGCGGTCATGGGCTGCCTGCAGTGGTGCACGAACCCTAACCCCTGACCCCTAACCCCTGACCCATGAGTTCTTACCCCTAACCCTACACCCTGACCCTGGACTTCTAGCCCGAAACTCAAAACCCTAACTATTTTCTCCCTTACCACTAACCCCTCACTCCTAGTCACCCATACCCACAACCTCTTACCTCCTAACACTGAACGCTGACCCCTAACCCCAACCTCTTGCTCATAAACCCCAACATCCCACCCCAAAACCCTTACCCCTAGCCCCTGACCCCTAAAGCTATATAGGCTTGCACACAATGGGCTGTGGTGATGCACTTGGCATGAGTTCAAAAGCAACCGACCCCTCCATGGAGGACAGCCATGGTCCAGCTCCTGGATCTGCCGGCCTTGACCAGTATCACCACAATGCGTTGTGCCACAGGTGCCGTACGCCGCGCTGCGCTATGTGACCGGCGAGTGCAATTACGGCGGCCGCGTGACGGACGACAAGGACCGCATCCTGCTCAACACACTCCTTAAGCGCGTGTACTGCCCGGAAATCATCCTGGACCCGATGTACAAACTGAGCGCAAGCGGTGAGCCAAGCCTCGTGGACCCCCAACCCCAACACACACACCATCCCTCCATGCCTGCGCTTCACCCTCGTTGTCGCCCCTTGTTCATATAAGCCACTGGTTGGGTTAGCTGCTCAGGCAAAAACCTCCCTGTGGGGCGTTGCTGTGATGGAACCAGCTGCTGCTGTCACTGTCGTGTGTTCGTTTCTCTGGTCCTTTGCAGCCCCCGGGCCCCGCAGGCCGCTCCCCACCATTCTTGTGCTCCCCTACCTGTCTATGGATCCCTGCCCAGCTTTGCATTGCCGCTGCACCTCATTGTTGCCTCCGTGCTCATCCCTGGTTGCAACCCACCATCCACTGGCCCAACCTCGCCGGCCCACCTCCACCACCCTGCTCGCGAAACCCTGGGTGCCCGCAACCCCCCCCTGCTGGCCCGCCCTCGCAGGTTTGTATGCCCCGCCCCCCGAGGGCCCCAGGTCCTCCTACCTCGCCTACATCGACACCCTGCCCATCATCCCCCTACCCGAGGCCTTTGGCCTACACGCAAACGCCGACATCAGCAAAGACCAGGCCGACACCAACGCCATGTTCAGCTCCTTGTTGTCCATGAGTGGTGGCGGAGGGGGTCAGGGGGGAGGGGGCGGCGGTAGCGCCCTGGAGGAGCGGGTGGCGGCCGTGGTGGCGCAATGCCTCCAGCGCCTGCCTGCTGACTTTGACATAGAGGCAGTGCAGAAAAGGTGGCCGGTGCGGTATGAGGAGTCGCTGAACACGGTGTTGGCTCAGGAGATGAGTCGGTTCAACAGGCTGCTGGGTGCCATTCGAGGCTCGCTGAAGGCAATGGACCTCGCACTCAGGGGGTTGCAGGTGAGGGGGCTGTGGCGGCGGGGAACACATGCAGGGCAGAGGGTTGGGGCCATGCGCCTTGCCCTCCTCCCTGGTCTTAAGGTGTGGCACCCCACTGACCGGCACCTCCGTGCCACACCATCTCCTCTTTCCCTTGGAGGGCCCCTCTATTGCTTCTCCTGCAGAGGGCCCCTTTGCCCTACCCTGTACAATCTCTACCACAGTCCCCCTATTCAAGATATCTCGTCCTTTTCAGGACTCTTCCCCACCCCCTTGGGGGCTCTCTCACGGCCCTCACCTTGTAGCCCCACCCTACAAGGACACCTTGCTTTTTCCTCGACGCTTCTCCACCTTGTAGGGGCTTGCTCACCGCCCTGACCTCTGCCCCTTGCCCCTCCTGAAGCCTGCTGTGTGGCGCTGCGTGCAGGTGATGAGCGCGGAGCTGGAGGCGGCCTTCCGCTCCATCAGCATCGCGCAGGTGCCGGAGCTGTGGCGCAAGGTGTCCTACCCCTCGCTCAAACCCCTGGGCTCCTACCTGGACGACCTGTACAGGTGCGCTGCACTGCCACCCCTCCGGGGCTGGTTTTGGCAGGCCGGGACAGGGCGGGGCAGGGCGGGCAGGGCAGGGCAGGGCAGGGCAGGGCAGGGCAGGGCAGGGCAGGGCAGGGCAGGGCAGGGCAGGGCAGGGCAGGGCAGGGCAGACAATTGCCTGTGCAGTAGGTTATCCATGGGTGATCCACCCACCTGCGTTGTGCCGACCCTGGCTGATGAGTGCGCTGCCTTAGGGGCTGCTGGCGCTGCACTGCAGGCGCCTGAAGATGCTGAGCGACTGGCACGAGCAGGGGCCGCCTACACTGTTCTGGCTCCCTGGCTTCTTCTTCGTGCAATCCTTCCTCACCGCTGGCCTGCAGAACTACGCCCGACGGCACACCATCCCCATCGACATGGTCCGTGACACAGGCTAGTCTGGCTGCTCGTGTACATACGTAATTGTGCGCGCTGACGCGTGAGCCTCCCTGCCCACAGTGTTGCAGGCGCTCGGGCTCTAGCTCGTGACACAGGCTAGTCTGGCTGCCTAGCTGTGTCTTGCGTCCACCCCTGCCACACCGGATGCTCTGGCTCCAGCCCCAGCCCATATGCATCCACTGCTGCTGCCCTGTTGCTGCTGCCCTGTTGCTCTACGGCTGCTGCACTGCTGCCACCGCCGCTGCTGCCCTGTACCTTGTTCAACACCCTCGCCCCACGGCCCCACCCTTGCCACCTGCCTAGTGTTACAGCTCCACTTAACCTCATTACACTTCTCCCTCTGCATCCCGCAACAGAGCCAGCTCCGCAGGCTGGGACATTCACTCAATAATTGGAGTGCGGAATGCCCGATGCGCAGGTAGGCTACGACTTCCAAATGATGCCCGGCGCTGGGGGTGACGCCACCGCCGGCCCTAAGGGCAGCGCCGAAGGCCTCGTGGTCGAGGGCTTGTTCCTCGAGGGCGCGGCGTGGGACCCGCGGTTGGGTGCGTTGTGCGAAAGTCAGCCGAAGGTGTTGTTCACGCCCGCGCCGCGCATGTGGTTGCGCCCCAAGCCCGTCGATCAATTCGTGGAGTTCAAGCACTACAACTGCCCAGTGTACCGCACCGCGGAAAGGCGAGGGGTGCTGGCCACCACAGGCCATAGCACCAACTTCGTCATGTTTGTTAAGGTAGGTCCCAAGGGGACGGGGGGCATCTGTCAGTACATTAAACTAGTTATCAGTAACTGTATTTGATTAGTTAGTTATCAGTCAGGGGCACATCAGTCAGTAGGCTGGCCGTCAATGCTGGCACTGTCAGCCCAATCTGACCTTGCTTGCTGCTGATGTCAGCTTGGAATGAGGCTAGCTGGCTACCATACGGATTGATGGCTTTGTCTCGTGATAGCATGGTCGTTGGCATAACGTTGTGGAGGGTACAAAAGAATCATGCCACCTACATGGCCACCTGCATTGTATACAGTCACACTTATGGTTCTGACAAACGTTCGGTAAGTCAGTGGGAACGAGGGTGGGGGAGGCCGCGGGCGCCTAGAGACTGTGTGGTTGTTCAACATGGTGAGTGCTTGAGAGCAGGGCGTGGCTCGTCAGCTCACTGTCCGGGTGCTGCGTTGGCTGCTTGCAGATGCCCACGACGCTCGACGCCGATCACTGGGTCGCGCGAGGTGTGGCGTTGATCAGTTCATTGTCAGATTGAGTGATCCTGGCAGCTGCTCTTCGGCGCACGTGACCCTCATGATCAATAAGGGCAGCTGCGGGGCTGACACCCAATGAGCGGCCTTGCCGGGCATGTCAACCCACCAGTGACACGAGCACGACTTTGAACCCTGCATGTTTGCACTATTAGCGTGTGGCAATCACAAGGTGTGAAGTAGAGAGAGTGTGTGAGAGAGACATGCAGAGAGGAGAAGACAGAGAAATGGTTAACTCACCGACATTCACAGACTTACGGACAATTACAGGCGGGGGTGTTATGCCTATAGTGTTACAAAGGAGCAAGACTATGGCATGGGCAAGGCCTAGCAGCGAAACCAGGCTGACAGCTACATTGGTGTAAATCATCGTCATGTCACATTGCGGAGAGCTGCGATTGCATGTGTGAAGCTACCGAGCAGACGGTGCATCCCCGCAGCTGATGCACTCAAACACATGACACACACGGCTTTTCACTAGCATATTTGAGGTATACCGTACTATCTCTTTTGATTCGCGAGGCCCCGAAAAATAAAATTAAATACTCTTTCCCGACCCAAAAAAAAGAATGTTTATTTCTTCCCGATGCAAACAATGCTGCAAAACACAGTTCTGAGGATGTGGGTGTGCTTATAAATGTTATAGGCTGCCATACCTTGCATACCATGTCAATCCTCCATGGTTCTAGCACTTCTTGGACATGTCACCATGTCAAGCTACCCGGTCACCCAGTCAAAGCCAGTATGCACGGTAGTGTCACCGTGCACCAAGTCACCATAAGTGCACCAAGTCACGTGCCTGCTTGCGTGTGGGGGTGGGTGTGGCTTGTGCTGCTGGTGGCTTAGGCTTGTTCCTAGAGCCCAATGGCCTGCCACGTTTGCGAATGGTTGGACCATCTGCCGTTGCTGCAGCTGGCTTGATTGAAGGCTTGGCTGTTGGCATCGCTCTTGTGATGGCAGACCACTGCTGAGCTGCCACCATCAGCTCAACGGCTGTCATCGTGCTGGTCAACCTGGCGTTGCAAATTTTCGGCTGCGTCGTTGGCACTGATGCCACGGACCACAAAGCGGTCCATCGCATCGATATTTATGCAGGTCAAACAATTGTTTGACCACTTCGCGATTCAGTCAAAAATCACATTGTTTAATCGTTCGCGATTTCGCGACGCCAAAAAAACGATTCGCGGACGCGAATCAAAAGAGAGAGTACGGTAGGGAAAAATATAGGCGTCAATATTTTTCCATAACTCGGGTCAGTTTACCAAGGCCGCAAAGTGCTAGCAGCCAGATCCGCGTGTTCCGCAAGTGAGGCGCAAGTCGCGAGTGTGCTAGTTGCATGGATGGCTTGCACGTCGCAACATGCAAGTCGCGAGTTATTACATAACAACTTTCTTCCGCAACTGATGGAACCTCAACGTAGCCAATGCGACGCTACGCGATAGCTTATCGAACATATTGCCAGGCTGGCATGTCTACTTTATAAGTGCCAGGCTGGCATGTTGACTAGAAGCTACGTCTTTCGTCGTTTTTCAGGTCGGAGTAAGCCGCTTAGGAGAGGGATGAGGTTTTAGGCTAGTTGAGGCAGTCGATATGTGTCGACCGGCAACGCATAATGGTCGAGCGGCAAAGCATAATGGTCGAGCGGCAACGCATAATGGTCGAGCGGCAAAGTGCACTTTTTGATAATTGTCGAGCGGCAATTGATAATTGTCGAGCGGCAATGTACGATTCTCGCAGCCTTTGTCGGGAAGCGTTTGTAGAGCGGCTGTGTTGAGAAGGGTTGGTGATGGTGTTGGTCAACGGGAGATATTGTGTTGGTCAACGGGGGATGGGGGCGGTTACGGGATTGGGGAACCTCAAATATACTAGATAACCGCCTTGACCTCGCGCATTATGCGAACTAATGGTCTCGTCCTCGGCTCTGCTACCATACATCCCTCGGCTGCGCCTCGGGATGTATGTCCGCGCCACCTCGGCCTCGGCCATTATTTTCGCATAATGCTCTCGGACCGCCAATTATCTACTACTTACAACTCACACAACTCACTGGCTTACAACTCACACAACTCACTGGCTTGCAAGTCTAACGTCACGATGGCCCCCCCCATACGGTTCCACAAGAAACCGCGGCAACCAAAGCACTCTTGTTGGGCCTGCCTCTACGGGTCGATGCACAACCGCCTAGCCATTGGACACTTCCCCCCCCCCCCCCCCGCCGATTCAACTCCAAATGTGGGCCGATCAGGGGGATCGACGCTGATTGATCTTTGTTGGAGTAAGGAGGTTGAGGCCAGTCAGACCATCAGAGTTTCTAGGAGTACTTGACTAAAGTGTGAGGCAGTTTTAGTTCGCGCTCTGCGGTAGGGCCTTTACTGCGTTTGTCCGGTCGAGGCCATCCCTCTAACGAGTGCTGTGCTGCCTTTAGGTGAGCATAAGCTCGCCCTATGTTTGTAACTGCGTTTGTCCGGTCGAGGCCATCCCTCTAACGAGTGCTGTGCTGCCTTTAGGTTATGGGCCCACAAGCCTAATGCCGAAATCTGAGGGAGGCAAAGAAACTCCCGGCTCGCAGTCCAGTGCGATGGCAACTTTGCCATATGTTTCGCCGCCAATCCTCGTGCTGAATGCGTCCACATCGTTTGTCGAATGGAAGGGGAATGCGCAGGGAGCACTCATGATGGCTGGCTGCTGGAGTGCTATGTGTGGCACAGACAGCGACCCAGCGCGCAATGAGCGCGCTTATGCCTGGCTATTGTGCTGCTGCAAGGGGCACTACCTCAGCATGGTGCAAGCAGCAAAGACAGCACCTGCAGCATGGAAGGCCTTACTTGCAGACCAGCAGCGCACGGGGTTCAGCCATTGCTCTGAGCTGTGGCACCAGATCAACCATCTGCAGCTGGGGTCAGGGGAAAGCATCTCTCAGCTGTGCAGCAGGCTCTCTGACTTGGTGTTGGAGTTGGCAGAGGCCGACGAGACCGTCAGTGAGGCTGTGCAGGTCAGAGCCTTGCTGCAGGCTGTTCCCTCCCTGCCTCCCTATGATATGGCCAGAGAGTTCATCACCCAGGGAGCTGATGCGTCCGCCCCTAGCCTGGCTGATGTGAAGCGGCGCTTGCAGAATGCAGAGGCGCGTGTGCGCAACCAGCAGCCCGCACAGCTGGCAGCCATACACGCTCCCCGCAGGTCTAGTGCCAGTCCAGCCAGCAGCAGCAGCCGGCATTCGGCTGCCAAGCCGGGTGCTGATCCCTCCCCATCCTCACCGAGTCCTACTGCCCTGAGCCGTGTAAAGTGCTTCAAGTGTGGCAAGCGTGGGCATATTGCCCGTGACTGCAAGGAGCCAGGCGGCAGCAGCAGCAGCGGTAGCAGCAGCGGTGGGGGTGGTGGGGCAGCTGGTGGTGGGGCAGGTGGGGGCAGTGGGGTTCCAAGCAACCGTGGGGCTGACAAGGGTCGGGCAGCTAGTAGTGCAACTGCTGGCTTGTTTCATGCTAAACTGATGGCCATGCAGGCTGTGCCTAGCAGTGGTGCCAGTGGGAGTGGTGGGGCCAGTGGGAGCAAGGGTGGTGCGGTGCACAATGGTGCAGCTGGTGGTGGGGCAGGGGGTGAGGTGCAGTGCTGCTGGAGCCATGCAGCTGGGCTCTCCTCCCTATACCCATGCGTGTCAGCCAAGCCCACCCCATCCCTCGCTGCTGCAGCACAGGTTGCTGCCATGCCCCGCTCCTCAGGCTTGCTCAGCAGCGAGCGCTTCTGGCTGGCCGATTCCGGCGCTAGCCACCACATCACCCCGGACCGCAGCCTGCTGCATGATTTCCAAGCTGTGGAACAGCCGGTGAGCCTGGCCTTGGGCAAGAACACAGCCAGGCTGGTAGCCCATGGGGTGGGTAATGTCCGCCTAGTCAGTGAGTCAGGGCAGTGTTTTACACTGCGTGGTGTCCTGTGGGCTCCCGATGCAGCTGCCAATTACCTCTCCACCGTGGTAGCAGACCTCGCGGGCTGGCGGGTAGTACAGGAGGGGGGTGGGATCAGGATAGAGGACAGGGCAAACCCAGCCCGCTTCTGCGTCAAGGGTGCGCTGGTGGGCAGGTCATACCTGATCCGGTGCTCAGCAGAGCCGGCTGTGGTGGCGTGTGAGCCCCCTGCTACGGCCCATGCTGTCACAGCAGAGACCCCGCAGCTTCTGCATGAGCGGCTAGGTCACCTGAGCTATGGGGCCATGGCAGACCTAATTGGGAAGGGGATGGTGTCGGGCGTAAGCATCAGCGCAGCGCAGTGCAAAGCAGCCGGCAGCGGTGTGTGCCCCGGGTGTGCTGCGGGCAAGATGCACCGCAGGGTGGCAGACACGCTGCCCTCCCTGGCTCCCCCTGTGAAGGGGGTGCTTGACCTGGTGCACACTGATGTGTGCGGCCCATTCCATGTCGCCTCGGTGGGTGGCTATAGCTATGTGGTCACCTTCCTGGATGAGTACAGCGGGCTGTCCTTGGTGGAGTGTGTCAAAGCCAAGTCAGATGTGCCAGGGGTCATCATCAGCACAGTGCAGTGGCTTGAGACGCAGAGCGGCCGCAAGCTGAAGGCTTTGCGCAGCGACAACGGCACGGAGTACATCAACCAGGAGGTCAGGGCCTTTCTGGCAAGCAAGGGCATTCAGCACCAGCGGTCAGCGCCCTACAGCCCTGAGCAGAATGGCAGCGCTGAGCGGCTGAACCGCACCCTGATTGAGAAGGTCAGGTGCATGCTCTACACAGCTGGCCTGCCAGCAAGGCTGTGGACAGAGGCTGTGCGCACAGCTAACCACCTGCGGAACCTCTCGCCCATGCGGGGCAAGGGTGCAACGCCGTGGGAGCTCTTTTTCGGGGTCAAGCCAGACATTTCAGCGCTCCGGGTGTTTGGTGCGACAGCCTATGCTCACGTCCCTCAGCACATGCGTTCCAAGCTAGAAGGGAAGGCGGTGCAGGGGGTTCTGGTTGGGTATGAGATGGGCAGCAAGGCGTACAGGGTGCTGGTCCCTGGTGGCAGAATCATTGTCACCAAGGACGTGGTCTTTGATGAGCTGGCAAGGGGTGAGCCTCTGCCTGTGTCAGAGGTGGCTGAGGTCATGGCCACAGCCGAGGAGCTGAGTGTGCACATCGCAGCCGCAGAGCCAAGCCCTGAGCCGGCAACAGGGGGTGCGGGTGGGGAAGCAGTGGGAGCTGACAGCTCAGGAGCTGACAGCGGAGCTGGCAGCGCAGCCTCAGCAGGTGGGGGTGGGGCAGGTGCTTCAGCTGCTGAACCAGCGGCATGCCCGGTCCCGCTGCGGCAGTCGCTTCGCTTGCAAGGGCTGCCACCAGCTGGCAGCCTGGCAGCCTGTGTGTTGGAGCTTCCCGCAGCAGCTGTGCCTATTCCGCACACCATTCTGGAGGCGCGTGCAAGTGCCTTGGCTGAGCAGTGGGCGGTTGCTACAGATGCAGAGATGGAGTCTTTGCATGGCCACCGCACATGGGAGCTGGTGGACCCGCCCCAGGGGTGCCGCCCCCTGGACAACCGCTGGGTGTTTTCAGTCAAGGAGGACAGCCAGGGCCACATTGCCCGTCTCAAGGCACGCCTCGTGGTCAAGGGCTTCATGCAGCGGGAGGGGGTTGACTTCACCGAGCTGCATGCACCGGTCAGCAAGCATGCTACCGTGCGTGCCCTGCTAGCTACAGCTGCTGCTTGGGACATGGACCTGGAACACCTTGATGTCAAGACAGCCTTTCTCAATGGCTATTTGGATGAAGAGATCTACATGAAGCAGCCAGCTGGCTACGAGGACGGCTCGGCTCGGGTGTGCCGGCTGAAGCGTGCTCTGTACGGGCTGCGCCAAGCCCCCCGGGCCTGGCATGCCCGCCTCAAGGCTGAGCTGGAGCAGCTAGGCTTTGCAGCCAGCGCAGCTGACTCGTGCCTGTTCACTATGGTGCGGGGCAACAGCAAGGTCCTGCTGGCAGTCTACGTGGACGACTGCCTCCTGGCAGTGAGCAAGGGGGATGCTGAGACCATGGCGTGGGTGAAGCAGCGGTTGGCAGCTGTGTTCGACATCCACCAGCTGGGCAGTGCAGAGCGGTTTCTGGGCATGGAGATTGTGCGGGATCGGGCAGCGGGCAGGCTGGTGTTGAGCCAGGAGCGGTATGCCGCAGCGGTGGTTGACCGCTTCGGCTTGGCTGATGCCAGGCCCAAGGCCACCCCGCTAAGCACCTCAGAGCAGCTAGTTCGCGAGGGGGAGGTGGTGTTGCGCATGGGGGAGCACAGCTACGCAGAGCTTGTGGGCAGCCTCATGCATCTGGCTGTTTGCACACGGCCAGATATCGCTCATGCCGTGGGCCTGTGTGCCAAGTATATGGCTGCACCCACACAGCAGCACTGGGAAGCCTTGTATGGTGTGCTGCGCTATGTGGCAAGCACGGTGTCTCATGGGCTGGCCTTCGGTGGCGCTGAGGGCCTTGTGGGGTTTTGTGATGCTGATTTTGCGGGTGACCTGGACACTCGCCGCAGCACCACAGGCTTCGTGTTCACAATGCATGGTGCCGCAGTGTCATGGTCCAGCCGCCGGCAGCCCACAGTGGCTGTGAGCACCACAGAGGCAGAGTATATGGCAGCCTCTGCAGCTGCCAAGGAGGCTCTGTGGCTGCGGGTGCTGTTGGCTGATCTTTCTGTGGGCTCTGCTGTCGAGCCTGTCACCATCATGTGTGACAATGAGGCAGCCATCACGCTCATCAAGCATCCTATTGCATCTGCCCGCTCCAAGCACATTGATGTCTTGCATCATTTTGTGCGTGAGCGTGCTGCCCGGGGTGAGCTGGTGTTCAAGTATCTTGCGTCTGGGGCCAATGTGGCTGATGCCATGACCAAGGCCCTGCCAGGTGTCAAGTATGAGTTCTGCAAGCCTGGTATGGGCATGGTGAAGCTGTGACAAGTGTGTGGGGGTAACTCTGCTGGCTGCCTGAGTGGGAGTGTTGGAGTAAGGAGGTTGAGGCCAGTCAGACCATCAGAGTTTCTAGGAGTACTTGACTAAAGTGTGAGGCAGTTTTAGTTCGCGCTCTGCGGTAGGGCCTTTACTGCGTTTGTCCGGTCGAGGCCATCCCTCTAACGAGTGCTGTGCTGCCTTTAGGTGAGCATAAGCTCGCCCTATGTTTGTAACTGCGTTTGTCCGGTCGAGGCCATCCCTCTAACGAGTGCTGTGCTGCCGAGTGCTGTGCTGCCCCCCCCGCCGATTCAACTCCAAATGTGGGCCGATCAGGGGGATCGACGCTGATTGATCTTGATTGAAATTGTCGATGGCAATAAGTGAAGGCCATGACAGCTAACAATGTGGATCATGTGATTATGATGCGAGATTAATGCGGCTTGATTATTTCTATGCACGAAGACTTTCTTGAAGTCACCTTAAGACGTACTTTGGCCAATGAACAACCCTGCACGGCTACCATTACACCCCTGAAAGTGGAGTGCGAGTTACACAGTCACACAGCTATTCACGGTGCATACTACTACTACTGTAGCGTAGAGCACGACCGGTTAAATATAACATCCTGATGTTTTGGGTTTAACAACAGCTTTAAACAAATCTTTAACATACCCGTTCTGCTACCCTGGGACTGCGTCTCACTGGCCACTTCTGCCTGCATAGTGTCGCTGGGTGCATTGCCGTCTCGCGACCAGAACGACAGCAAAAAATGACTCGTATCACGACCAAGCGGTCAAGTTTAATAAAACGGTTTAACATTAACATTAACACGTCCGGTCGTGCCCTACTGTAGCGCGCACTATCAGCGCTAATGACGTTTGGCACTAGTGTACTGAATGTCAGGAAATGAACTTAAGTTCACCTATCGTGTATCGTATGGTCCGCGGATCTTATGAAACGCACACTCCTGGTGCAGCGCAGCTTCAAGCAAAAACGAGTCGGCGGGGAACGCAGACCTTACTTCAACGATCCTAGCGGTCCGCGTCATCGGCATCACCGGCCTCCGCGGCGGGCAGCGGCTCCGGCACCCGTTGCTCGGCTTCTGGGTCGGGCTCTTGCACATGCTCCGCGAGCTGCGTTGCCAAGCTGCCCCAGTCGCCGAGATGCAGCTCTGGCTGCGACTGAACTCGAGCTACCAGCTCTGGCAGCGACATGGGTAGTGCAGCTAGCGCGGCCCTTGCCTGCAAACGCGGTGCAGCATTGGAATGTAGATGCGCAGCGTGTGCCATCGCTGTCATCAACAAGGCGTGATCAATACAGTACAGCCTAAAACCAGCATGGCGGGTGGACCCAATTGCTCCACTCCTCCACGAGGGAGAAGTGGGCTTGCACCTGGTGAGGACTGGCTAGTAACAGCTGCAGTCCAGCACGACCAGCAACATCCCTCCCCAAGACCACGAGGGGCCCCCCCTCCCGCTCCTCCTCCAACCTGTGCCTCGTGCTCCTCATAGCCAGCGTCGGGGCTGTCCACAGCCCCCAGCAGCCACGCCCTGCTACACCACCACAAGGCCACCAGCTGCTGCAGGCTGACGTCACCCAGCTCCTCCTGGGCAAGGTGTGGCCACACCAGCAAGGAGGGTCAGCAGCAGCAGCTGCTGTCACCACCACGCCGGGGACCCCCTACCCCACCTCAACCCACCCCGCATAGCTGCAAGCCTTCACCAGGGCCATGCATGCCACTGGCACACCTCACTGTGCCTCTTTGCACCCTGACAACCACCCACAAAACGAATATTCCCCACACACAGCCCTCCCCCTCCCCCTTTCCCTGCGTCTCCCCCTTCCTCCTCCATCCCAGCAATCCCTATCTCACAGTGGAGCAGCCTAGCTTGACCAGGGCAGTGGCAGCGTCCCGCGCCTCGTAGCGGTCGAGGAGGGGGGCGGTGACCATGGCCTTGAGGGCAGGCAGGGCCTGGTGGCGCAGCACCAGCCGCACCTCAGCGTCCTGCGCTGGGCAGCGGGGCGCAGGGAAGGGAAGGCTGGCAGGCAGCCACACAGCAGCACCACGGCTGGGGCAGCAGTAGGTGACACAGCAACCTGGTCAAAGGCAGCCATGGCGAGGGCGGCCCATGCCCAGCCCACATGCCCCATGCCCAATGTTCGTGTGCATGCCGTTGGTAGATCAAAGCTAGGTGTGCTGCAGCACATAGCAATCCTGTTTGCAGCGCAGCGGCACAGCCAGCACTGCAGTGAGGCAGTTGTTTAGCTGCACCTAGCAGGTCAGGCAAGAGCAGGGGGCGCTGCATGATGCTCCCATGACCTCACCTCGCACACGCAACCCCTGCCCTCCCCTCCCCTGAGTGTGGCCACACTCCCAGCCTCCACCCCAGCCTCCACCCGCCTCCACCCCAGCCTCCCACCCAGCCTCCGCTGCAGCTGACCTGCGCCAGCACTGACAGTGTGGCCACCGCCCGGTCCCGGCCGTACCCGTACTCCTCCCTAGGAGTGGACACGATCTGCACCCGCACACCACAAGAGGCGCAGTGCAGCCACCTAGGCAGGACCCAGGCAGGACCCAGGCAGGAAACACTAGGTTGGGTGTCGCCCAGGCTGGGCAGGCTAGGCTGGGTGTGCCAGGTGGTCAACAGCATCCAGGGCCTCTCCATCTGGCCACACGCCGGGTGAGACGGGGAGGGCAGTGTTGGGGGCCTGGGGGTCGGCGCTGGCTGGTGAGGGAGGGGCAGCAGACAGGGTACCTCACATAGCTTATAGCTTGGGTGGTGAGTGTGGTCATGAAGATGGTGCTGGAGGTGGTGCTTGCTGACCCTGCCTGCTGGTGGCACTGACCCTGATGAGGGCAGGGACTCCGCCTGCCTGCTGAATGGCTTGACGCGCCGCAGGGCCGGTGCGGCTGATGTTGTACAGCAACCGGGTGGCGGCCTGCAGGGGGGCGGGCGGTGGCAGCTGTCGGTCTGGCCATGTGCCCAAGGCGGTGAGGGAAGATGTAGATGTGGCCTGTGAGTGGCCTGACTGAGTACTGAGGCCTGTCAGGGAGGACGGGTGGCCTGGGGGCTACAGTGGCAGCAGGCCAGCAGGCGGCCTCCAGGGGGGGCGGGTGGTGGCAGCAGCACATGCAGGCCGGCGGGCAGGCAGAGGGCGGGTGGGCAAGAGGGCTGGAGGGAGGGACCGGGGCCGGTGTGGCTGTGACAGGGGCAGGCAGGTGGGGATTGAGATGGGCCATCAATGAGGGGCTGGTACGGTCAGGGCACACTGCGTGGCGTGGGGTGGGGTGGGTTTGGAGAGGGCGTGGGCGGGGAGTGGCAGGGCGGGAGAGGGTGGAGGCGGCAAAGCATGCTTGCTGAAGCAACCCATAGGGTATTATGGAGCAGTGTGAGGCACAAGCACTGCATGCTGGCCGGCTGTGCCACCCTGGCCAGCAGGTGCCAGGAGGTAGGTGTGGAGTTGAGGCAGGCGCGGCCAGCCTGACCTGTGAGGTGTAGTTGGCGGGGGAGAGGCACATCCTGCAGCAGGGCAGCGTGACGCAGGCGGCCAGCCAGGCGCACTCCTGGGGGCTGTCGCAGGCCGCCAGGATGCTGCCCGCCAGGCCCTGCAGGTAGGGGTCGCCGTACCGGGCCAGCCACACGGCGTCCTCCAGGGCCAGGCCCCTCACCAGGGCATGCGCTGCGCTGGCCGTCAGGGGGCGCCCACCCGGGGGTGGCGGCTGTACTAGCTCAGCACTGTGAGCATCAGCCTGCCCCTCACCCTCCTGACCCTCTTGATGTTGTCCTTCTTGCTGCCCCTCCTGCTGCCCCTGCTGCTCCTCTTCCTGCTGCCCCTGCTGCTCCTCTTCCTGCTGCCCCTGCTGCTCCTCTTCCTGCTGCCCCTGCTGTTCCTTTTCCTGCTGCCCCTGCTGTTCCTCTTCCTGCTGCCCCTCCTGCTGCCCCTCTTGCTGCTGCCCCCCCTGCTGCCCCTGCTGCTCCTCTTCCTGCTGCCCCTGCTGCTCCTCTTCCTGCTGCCCCTGCTGCTGCCCCTGTGGCTGCTGCCCCTGCTGCTCATACTCCTGCTGCTGCTGCTCTAGTCCTTGATGGAGTTGCTGCTGCCGCTGGTCCCCTGGCATCAAACCAAGCATGGCCGCCTGCTGGCCACTAGCAGCATGTTGGCCTGACACCAACAACGCCTGTTGCAGCTGCATGGAGTGGCTTGATGAGGCCATCCCTGCTGCCTCATGGTTTGAACCCTGCTGCCCCTCTGGCCCATGCTGCCCTGCTTGACCCTGCTCCTGCCCTTCTTGAAGTCCCTGTCCTTGCGACGCAAACTGCTGTGGCTGCTGCTGTTGCTGCTGCTCTAGTTGCACCAGCAGTTCTTGTTGTTGTTGCTGCTGTTGTTGTTGCTCCTGCTGTGGCTGCGGCGGCTGCTGTTGCTGCTGTTGTGCTTGCTCTTGTGCCTGCTGCAGCACTTCCTGGAACAGGTGGCGCAACTGCTGCTGCAGCTCCTCCTGGAAGCGCTGCTGCAGGGCCTCCAGCTGATGAGCCGGCACCTCCTCCCCGGCCCTCACCGCTACAGCCCTCACCTCAACCCCAGGTGCAGAACTGCCAACAGGTTGCTCTCCCAAACTCTGGGACCAGCAGCAGCAGCAGCAGCAGCAGCAGCAGCAGCAGCAGCAGCAGCAGCAGCAGCAGGCAGCCTTGCAGGGGTAAGTGAGGTAAGGTGGGACAAGGGACACAGCCAGGGTGGAGGTCGGGGTAGCCTCCCAGGGTATGGGTAGGGGAGGGGTCGCTTGCCCCTTTGTTCTGGATCCCTGCCCCTTGCTCGCCAAACCCTCTGCCTCCAGCCGCTCCTGGCGCGAGCGACGCACCTGCCACTGGTGCAGGAGGTCGGACAGGTGCTTTGCCGCGAAGGGCAGGCGGGCTCCAGTGTGTGAGCGCAGCTCAGTGAGGATGGTTGGGAGGGAGGGGTCCAGGTCTGCGCAGGCACAGCTGCCACTCATCAACCCCTGACACCGCCACCTGGTGCCACTGCTACTGCTGCTGCCCATCTGTGCTTGCCGATGCGATAGCTTAGGAGCACGGGGCCAACACAGGAGCGTCAGTGGCAGCATCAGCGGCAGTGGCAGCATCAGCAGCAGCAGCAGTGGCAGCAGGAGCAGCATTGGCAGCAGCATTGGCAGCAGCAGCAGCAGCTTAGGTGCGGGGAGCCCAGGGCCACCGTAGGAGGCACAGGGGGTGTAGCGCCAAGCAGCCTATTGCCGCCTGCCACCCGCCTGCCAGCCGCCTTGTAGTTGCAGGAGCAGTGCCCACTAGGGGTTGCCTGGGCAGGGGGGTGCACGTGGGGGAGTGGGCTAGCAGCTTGTCTCTGCCAGCCACCAGCAGCAGCAGCAGCAGCAGCGGCAGCAGTGGCTTGACCTAGCTCCTACTCGTGCCCCACTAATGGGGCGTACCCCCCTTGTGCTTCCTGGGCTTCTAGTCCTCTCTTAAAGGATTACCACATGGCCAGGGTGCCTGGTGCTGCTGCTGCTGCTGCGCCCCACCTCTCAGCAGCTGTTGGTCCGGGGTGTCGGCCACAGTGAGGGGCATGGAGTGCTGGAGGCACCAGGTGTGGATGCGGTCCCGCAGCCAAGGCAGGCGGCTGACCTGCAGCGCAGGGGAGGGCAGGGTGTGAGGGCAGGCAGCAGCATGCCATAATGGTGGTAAACTTTGAAGGGATAAGAGAGAAGAGAAGTATTGGTGCACGCCCACCAACAAGGGTGTAGCTCGTTTTTCCTTTTTTCTTTTCATCGCTTCCTTCCTTTCTTCAAATCCCTGTCCTTCCAATGCAAACTGCTGCGACGGCTGCGCTCGCGGCTGCTGTGGCTGATTTAGTTGTGCCCGCGAGTTTTGTTGTTCTTGCTGTAACTGCGGTGGCAGCTGATGTGCTGGCAGCTGCGGTGGCAGCTCTTGAGCGGACACACAGGATAGGGTTGCGGAGGGCAAAGGTCTCCCTCCGCGGCCCGGCTCCTGCCCGCGAGGCTGCTGCCCCGGCGACCTAAACTCCGATGCGGGGCAAGCAACACAGGTGCGCCGCAGTGTGGGATGCTGGCGTGCACCGCACCTGCGCGTCCATCACTGTTGTATTAGTGCGCGGGCACAGCCAGTGTCCGCCGCTGATCCAGGCGCGCAGCGGCTCGTAGTCATACACCTGGACGCAAACATGTGTGACCTGTTCTCAACCGCGTCCGACGCGTGCTGCTCTTACATTCTAACACACACTCTCTCACACACTCGCACACATACCTGCCGCTCAGATGCCCTGCGTCTAAATGTAACTGTTAGCTGGGACCAAGTCGACCACCTGCCGCATGGCTGCCTCTGTCTCCCCACCTGCCCCACACCCCACCACATGCCACCATTCAAGTGAAGAACACAAGGCATACACTCTATTCAAGCGATTCATAAACGTAAGTGAAGACAGATAAGACATGATGTTGGAAGGACATGGTGTGGATAGGACATGATGGCATGATGACAATGTATGTAGGTGAAGACAGTTACGAGGGGGAGTGAGATGCGGGAGGTGCAGGGGGCGCGGGATCACCTGCCGCTGCGCACCTGGCCTGTGGCACACAGCACCACTGGGTCCACCATGATGCCCAGGCTGATGGGGTCTATGAACTCCGTCTGTGTACAGCCAGGTGAAACGTGCGTGTTGCTATTGCCCTCCAGGGGTGGGGAGGTGGTGGGGCTGAGAGGGTGGGGCTGAGGGCGGAGGGAGGGTGGAGCTGAGGACAGAGGGAGGGTGGGGCTGAGGGCGGAGGGAGGTTGGGGCTGAGGGCTGAGGGGAGGAGGATGCGGGAAGGAGGGGTGTCAGTGCTAGGATGGGGTAGGGTGGCTGTCCATTGATAAAATGCAGAGTGTGGGTTTGAGCGGTGGTCAGCACGGCTTTGTTGCTGCTGTACTGCTGGGCGGTTAGAGAGGTCAGGGGATGGCAAGGGCTGTGCAGGGAGGAAGAATATAAGTTTGTTTGATGGCTGTTTTGAGGGTATGAATTGGGCATATCTTAGACGACGGGCGAGGAAGGGCAAACAGGACGCTAAGGGTAAACTCTCTTGTCCAGGCATGGGCAATCACCCAGGCAGCAGACACTGGCCAGGAGGTGGGGAGGGGGGCGCAGGGGGCGAGGGGACACGCGATAACTCACTGGGATCGGTACATCCCGCTCATCCTCTTCGTCGTCCTCCGCGCTCCGTTTGCCAATGCCTGATGCAGGGCTTGGTTTAAAGTAAGCGCGGGCCACGAATGCAATGTACGCGAAGCTGCAAACTGACAGGACTAAGCATGTTGTTAGCGTAGCGACGCTTCGTCCGTCCATGTTGTGCATTGTAAATGGAGCGGCGGGCGTCGATGAAGGTGAACAAGTTGCAAGCAACTCATGCAAGCAGCATGTGCCAAGCAAGCTGTTAGCAAGAGATTGCTTCTTCAGTCACCCGACTGACACCAGGCTGCACAGGCATAGCCGCCAGTAAGTGTTCAACTCGTCTTATGACCTCCAGTATTTAGGATTGCACGAAGGTAGCCTTGTCGATGGCAAACATGGCGTGAGGACCGGCAATAAGCTGCATGGCAGCATGCGCATAAGCATCGATGCTATTACGGTTACAATTATCATTATTATCATCATTGTGATTGTTGTTATCACTACTACACACAACAGACAACGTGACGACGTCTGACAACTCTGAAAAGCCACTAGCCACCATCGACCCAGCAGCACTGCACAACATCGCGCCCCTCGGAACCCTTGACGCTTGTTAAAGACTGAGGCACAGGCACAGGCACAGGCGCAGGCACGATGGGCACAACGGGTGTGTCGTGCAACATGCAGGACTGCTCTGGCATCACTTGCTGAGCGTGACAAGGGCAGGGGATGCAACATCAGGAGGGGCTAAGAACCACCAAGGATCCAGGTGTGGGCTGCGCAGCTACAGCCAGACTCAGCAGTAGCAGGCCCATTAACCGCTCAGCATGCAAATGGCCTTACACAGTGCAGTCGCAGTCGCAGGGGCGGGCTACCCCTCCACAACTAGGGCTACACCATCAGGTGTGTGTTCAGGGGCAGGGGCAGGGGTCTTGCTCAGCAGGTGGTCAGGTTGCGTGCATGTAGCAGCAATAGCGCGAGCTGTGTTGCGCTGCAAGCCCTGCCTACTTGGCTACCCGTCCAGGGGACCAGGGGTGCTCAGGGGCAGGGGCGGGGTCTTAGGCAGGTCCGGCGCGGCAGCTGCTGGTGATGCGTGCGTGCAGGCACAAGCCCTACCCTGCCTATTTGGCCGCGGCTGTGTGCCCTGGGCCAGGTTGGGGGGCGGCTGTGGGGGTGTGGAGGCCCACCATGCGCTCGCTCCACTCCCACAGCTGCGTGCAGGCGGCAGGGTCTTGGGCCACAGCCTGGGGGCGGCACCAGGGGCAGCACAAGCAGTTGCTATGTAGCAGGGCACACACGGGCGAATCGGACAGGGGGCAGGGGCCTACTACACCTCACCCCAGGGGCAGGGTCAGGGGGCAGCAGGGGGGGCCAGGGGTAGGGGTTGGGGTCAGGGGGTAGGGTGGGGCAGGGTGCAGGGTGGCAGGGGCGGGGGCGGGGGCAGGGGGTGAGGTCAGGGGGCGTGGGCAAGGGGCAAGAGGCAGGGGCGGGGGCAGGGGGCACGGGTCGGGTTAGGGGGCGGGGGCAGGATGTGGGGGCCTAGTGATCCCATCCCCCCCCACCCACTGCTGGCTTCATGGGCTTGCAGTCGTGAAGGAACAGCGGCAGCTGCTGGGTAGTCGGCAGCGCGGCAAACACCGCCGTCTCTGCCCCCTGCGCATGCCAGCTTTACCGCAGACTTAGCAACCATTGTGGGCACACGCGGTTACACTCCCACGACGAGGTCACACCCCACAGCAGGTCACACCTGTGCTGGCGTCCTTGCCACCAGGCAGGAGAGGGGCTGGGCGAGGTTTAGGGGCCATGGCAGCATGCTCATGATGCCCGTTGACACGAAGCCTGGGCTGACTGCAGACATCAGAGGTGGGCAGTGCAGGCAAGGGTTGATGGTGTGGGACCCCCCTGGCCCTGGCCTGACCCACCCTGACTGCCAACCTCATCCAAGTCAGGGCGGGGGCCACCTTGCTGCCAACCAACAACTGCTGCTGCTAGCCTTCTTGCCCTGGCCCCCGCCCCTGCTGCTGGTCCTCTTGCTGGCCCTCCTGCTGGCCCCGACCCTGCTGCTGCTGTCAATGGCCATCATCACCGTCCCGGCCACCACATCACTAGTGTCTCCAATCCTTACTCCCACCCCCACCCTTGCTGCTGTTGCTGCTGCTGCTGCTGCTGATGATGGTGCTGCTGCTGCTGCCCAGGCGTGATGAACACACCGCTAGTGGCCTTGATGGCTTGCGGGCCGCTGCCCCAGCGGCGCTGCAGCTCAGCCGTGAACATCACATTGGCCAGCTTGGACCGACAGTACTGAGGCCACCACCTGGGAGGACACGCAGGGCAACAAGAGCAGCAGGGTCAGGGGAGAGGGGCAGGGGGCACTGGGGTGACGGCACGGCTGCCCACGCACACTGACTGCTGACCAGGCAGCCACCCAGGCCGCTACCCTCTTCACCTCTCACCCACCCCACCTCGCCCTTCACCCCACTGCCCTCCCCTTGGGGCCCCCCCTGGAAGGGCACCCTCTGCCCTCTGCCATGCCCCTTGCCTCCCCATCCCAGGACCCCACCCCACCTTCCCTCCCTCTCCCCTACCTCCCCCCCACCTGGCCCCTCCTGCCCCCCCCCTCCCCCATACCAGTCCCTAGGGGGGGTAACCAGCTGCTTGCCGTCCAGGCTCCATGCCAGACTGCCTTGCAGGTGCATGCGGCTGCTGACGTTGACGATGCGGCAGCCGTGGCCCATGGCCGGCTGCAGCAGCTGCGTCAGCAGGAAGGGGCCTAGGTGGTTGATGCGCATGGTGCGGTCGCTGCCGTCCGCTGCTGCCGCCACCCCCATGACCCCTGGCGGGCACAAGACAGCCAGGCTGGGCAGTGAGGGTGTGCTTCGTTGCTAGAGGGGGGAAGGGGGCTGGTGCCTTGCAGCGAGGTGGGGGAGTGGGGTCAGAGGGGCCAGGCTGAATGATATAGTGAATGCACAGCGCCTAGCCACTAGCTAGGTATGGCTGCTGGGCAGTGGAGCCAGCAACAGAGCATACAGGGCGTCGCAGAGCAAGTCAGGCCTGGCCTGGGCTGGGTTGCTTACTGGTCTGGCAGGCTGGTTGGTTGGGACAAGCGGGTGGGTGGATGGTTGGTGGGGTGGGTGGGTTGTTGGGACAATCTGCAGCAATCGTTGCTCAGGCAGACTCGCCGCTGCCCCCTCACCTAGCAGCTCAGTATCAAGATCCAGCCTGCTATCCCGACCTGCTGGCCCCTATGCCGCACTGCAGCTGACAAAACTCCACTTGAATTGCCTCTGTCTTGGTTACTACTGCCCGCTGGGCTGATGAGTGTGATGCTGCAAGCGCTCTTGTGTTGCGTTGGGTTGGCGAGGGAGATGGTGAGGATAACTGATCAGATGAAGCTGGGTATAAATGCCACCCCTAGTGAGGGGATCTGGTTCCGCCTCTGCCGCTGGGCTGACGAGGGAGGTGCTGGCCCCTCCAAAAGAAAGAAAGACACCGCCCTCGCCGTCGGGCGCACATTGAGGGAGGTGGGTGCCGTGCCAATTGGTGTCTGGGGTGTTAAGGGTGGGAGGGAGGGCTGTGTGGGTGTGGGTGTATCCAGGGGTAGTTACCAGTAGGTGCCAGCCCCTTGTATGTTTGGCCCCTCCACCCTCCTCTGGGCTGATGAGGGCCCTCCATCCTGCTGCACCTGCATTGTTGACCAGGACGTCTAGCTTCTTGCCCGACCCCTGCAGCTCCCTCAGCTGCTGGTCAGCAAAGGCGCGCACGCTGCCATAATCCTCCAGGTCCAAGGCGGCGCAGGAGCAGCTGCCAGGAAGCTGCTGGCGGGTAGTGTCAGCTGGGCCAGGGTTGTCCGGGTGGGCCTGCTTGCCGCAGTGAACAAGAGCAGGAGAACCCCTCGACACAGCTCATCAGGAGGTGAGCCTGGGGTGTTACCTGCAAGGTACCCTAATGACCCACATCCCAGCTTCTCCCCAGCTTCTACCCAGCTTCCTCCCTCTCCCTGCTCCCACAGATCCTGTTGGCCAGCCTGCTGCCCACCCCACCTGGTTGCTGAGCTCCTTGACAGCCAGTTGGCAGGCTTGCTGGTCACGCGCCGCAATCACCACATGGGCACCCCTGGCCATGAGGCCCCGGCTGATCTCTAAGCCTGAAGTGTGGGAGGCAGGCAGCAGTGGCGCACGGCGCAGCGTCAGCATGACCACCACCACCACCACCACCACCAGGCCTACCACCATCCACCAGCAGCAGTGAAACAGGCGGCGGCAGCAGCAGCAGCAGCAGCAGCAGCAGCAGCAGCAGCATGACGCAGAGGGGCAGGTGTATACTTGGAACACACAACTGCGATGCCCAAGAGCCCAGTTCCATGCCCAGTTCACAATGGGGGGTAAAGGGCATGTGTATGCGACCGCGATGCCCAGGAGCGCAGGCCTCAGTACCTCCCATGTGATTGAGCTGCGGTGCTGCAGCTGGTGGCCCTGAACCCAGCTGCTTTCCTGGTTATGCGCAGTCACAGCTGCAGTGTGGAGGGTGATGACCCACAGGCCACCGCCCATTAGAGCAATTGTTGCCCTTTTACCCTTCTCCTACTCCTCCTACAAATGATCATAATAACAAATTAACTAACAGGCGAACCACCCCTGTAGCTAACGCTACCACCCGGGGTCGCTTCCCTCTCAACTGGGGGCGCGCCTGAGTGAGGGGCCTGAGTGAGCCCTCCTGCCCACAAGCTGCTCGCGAACCCTAACGTCAAGTAGAGTGGCCTTAACTGTCTTGGGGAGGCATTTTCTTAGGCAACAGAGCTGCGCCCTCACCAATGCCCTTATTTCCGCCGGTCACTATGCAGCGCTGGCCTGCCAGGCTTTCCCCATCGTAGCGCATGATGCCTGGCGGTCTTCAAGGCGATTACGTAGCCAGCGATGAAGTGTCAACGACATGGACGATCATTTCCATGCCCCTACTGGTCCCCCCCACTTTCGCCACTTTGGGTTCGGCTGTACAGTGCACCGCCGAGGGCATCAAATCCGACGGTGCTTTCAGTGTAGCTGCACAGCTGCAGCTCAAAATCAGCTTCGTTTGAAGTCACTACACGTCAAATGCTGTTGATGCACTTCGTCAAGTTGGTGCCCTATATACTTCCGGGCCTAATTCATATCATGTAGTAGATGTGTCATTTCGGCGCCCCTGCACAGTTGAAATTGATTATTTGTATTGTTTTGTATTTAATTTGTATTATTATAGTGTTATATATATATAGTTTCTTTATATATTCCACTACATGTCGGTGTGCTGTAAGCTACACTATAAATACATAGCAGCTTCTGAACTCTTCAGCCCTGCTGCTACATGAGCTGTAATGAAACACAGGCTGCGAGCATTAGTGTGCACATTACTGCAAATACGTGTACTGCCCACATCAGCTGAGCCTGTCTCGGGTGTGTGCCTTCGCTGTTATTGTAAACTGTTATAGCGATAAGGAAAAAGAGGGGAGGCTGGTCGGCAGCGGGGAGGGTGGGGCGGGCGGCGAGTCACAGGCATGCTAATGTAAACACATCTACACGCTGTGAATCAATCGCGACTTCGACAGCGAAGCTAGTATGCTTATCCTCACGCGCTCGCCCAACAGTGCCAGCTTATGGGACGCATCATCGGAAAGTCCCGTCGCCAGGTCTGCCCTCCTGTTTGTCGTATTCATCGATAAGGTTATCCATCACCGTTGGCGTCCTTGTTCCTGTTTTGCTGTGTAGCTATGAGCCGGCCTCCAGCTGTCTGGCGGCAACACATGGCTCCCGCATCTTCGTCGCGCACCCCAACGCGGTTGATATCTACGACACGCAGCAGCCTACAGTGAAGGCGAGGCCACCAGCGGCAGCGCGTCCCCACCGACCCCCTGCCCTACCAGGAGTGCTTGCAGCATACACAGCTTTGAGGCCAGCAGCAGAGGCTGTGACAGTTAGTACAATGGCAGCAGCAGCGGCAGTTTCAGCAGTGAGGGCGGCAGCGGTAGGGGCAGTAGGGGGGCAGCAGCAGGGGCGGCAGCAGCAGCAGCAAAGGCAATGGCAGCAGCAGTGCTCACCAATGCTTCTTACCTCAGCTCCCATGACCTGTGTTAGCAGCTGTGTTAGAAGATGGCAAGGCCTGCACTGGCTGCAGGCTGGTAGCCTTCCTGAGCCCGGCGTAGTGTTCCTGCATGCCAGCCCTGGGGGCAGCTTCCTAGTGACTTGCCAGAAGCCACAGAAAAATGTGGAGACGGGTGCACCCATGAAGAACATTAAGGTAACGCCTGCCCGCCCGCCCGTCCCTTCTCAACCATGAGTGCTTGCAGTAGTAGCAGCAGCAGATGTCAAGGCCCCCTCAGTCGCAGCTTCACCAGCTTTAGCAGCAGCAGCAGCAGCAGCAGCAGCCTCGTTATCACCAGCGGCAGCAGCACCAGGGCAGCAGCAGGGGGTGCAGAGGGTGCATAGTGTGTCACACGCAAGCGCATGAGTCTCACGCTGCCTGCTCAAACTGGGTGTCAGGGGCACTTGGCGCTCGGCAAGGCCATGGCAAGGCCACAGCAAGGCCATGGCAAGGCCCTGGCAAGGGTACAGCGGGGTCTGGCAGCAGGGTTAGTGATCATGAGGATTGCCGGAGGACAGCTGCAGCAGCACAGGGATGGCAGTTGGGCATGGACAAGTCAGGGTGGTGGCAGGGGGCGCAGGCAGCCGGGAAGTTGTGGGGCGGCAGCAGGAGGAGAGGACGGGGTGTGGGGTCCTGGTGCGGGTGAGACAGAACGTGCCAAGACAGGCCAGGGCACTTGCGCAGGGGCCAGGGTTCAGGTCAGGGTCAGGGTGAGCTCAGGGTGAGACACAGCCCGGCCTCAGCCTTCAGGTCAGCAGCAGCCTGGGCCAGGGTTAGGGTTAGGGGCAGCTGGCCTCATTCTCATTCCCAGCCCTGGACCTCGCCTTGGCCTCAACCCTGCACTGCCACTGCCTGGCCCACCCATTCCACCCCACCCTGCTGCTGCTGCTCCTGCCGCCCCCCGCCTCCAGTCCCCTCGCCCCTGCTGCCTCCCCCCGCCTCCAGTCCCCTCGCCCCTGCTGCCCCTGCTGCCTCCCCCCGCCTCCTGTCCCCTCGCCCCTGCTGCCCCTGCTGCCTCCCCCCGCCTCCTGTCCCCTCGCCCCTGCTGCCCCTGCTGCCTCCCCCCGCCTCCAGTCCCCTCGCCCCTGCTGCCCCTGCTGCCTCCCCCCGCCTCCTGTCCCCTCGCCCCTGCTGCCCCTGCTGCCTCCCCCCGCCTCCTGTCCCCTCGCCCCTGCTGCCCCTGCTGCCTCCCCCCGCCTCCAGTCCCCTCGCCCCTGCTGCCCCTGCTGCCTCCCCCCGCCTCCAGTCCCCTCGCCCCTGCTGCTCCTGCTGCCTCCCCCCGCCTCCTGACCCCTGGCCCCTGCTGCTGGGCTCCAGGTGTGGGACCTGGGCAGCCTGGCCCCGGTGTTCAGCTTTGGTGTGAAGAGTGTGAGCCGCGACAGCTGGCCCCTGCTGCAGTGGGCAGCGGACGACAGCTGCCTGGCGGTGGCGGTGCTGCACACAGCCATGGTGTTCTCCCGGGCAGATGGTTTCGCGGGTGGGCAGGCGCTGAGGGGGCAGCTGGGGGGGGGGAGGGGGGGGCGGGGGGGGAGGGGTAGGTAGGTGGCTGAGGGGGGGTAGGGGGAGGATGGGGGGGGAGAGGGGGGAGGGATGGAGAAGGACAGGAGGGGCGGGGAGGGGCAGGGAGGGGGGGGAGGGGCAGGGAGAGGGGGGGAGGGGGTGCAGGTCTGTGAGGCAGGGCGAGAGAGGGTGAGCTCCGAGGGCTAGCTCCCCTTCCACCGTCACACAGCTCCCAGGGGCTGACACTGCCCGGGGCTGGCCTGGGGCTGGGCAGGCTGGGTGCTGGTCTGCAAGGGGGCTGGCAGGGAAGCGCCTGGGGCTGGGTGCATTGCAAGAGTGAGGTGGGGGGTAGCCATGGGCAGGTGGGCAGAGCAGGGCGCCACCACCGCCATGTCGGCAACGCTGCCCCCCCCCCTTGTGTGGAGGCCAGGGGCTGCGGGGGTGGGGTCCCTGGGGCACAGGGGCAGGCAGGGGAGCAGTGCAGCGCAAGGAGCTGGGCCAGGCCAGGTTGGAGTATGTCTGCTGCCGGGCCAGGCTGGGCCAGCTGGGGCTGTGTGTCAGGCCATCAGTGCAGTGCTGGTAGGAGCCGGGGGGTAGCCACCTCCTTCACCCTCCACCTTCCATAGGGCGCAGGTGGGCTGGCTGGCTGGCCAGCAGGCAGGCAGGCAGGCAGGCAGGCAGGCAGGCAGGCAGGCAGGCAGGCAGGCAGGCAGGCAGGCAGGCAGGCAGGCAGGCAGGCAGGCAGGCAGGCAGGCAGGCAGGCAGGCAGGCAGGCAGGCAGGCAGGCAGGCAGGCAGGCAGGCAGGCAGGCAGGCAGCAGCTCTCCCCCCACACCCCTCCCTGCCTGTCACTCGGCCTGCCTTGCCTTCCCTGAGGGGATGCCCTCCCCCTCCCCCTTCCCCCCCCCACCTTTCCCCCCTCACCCTGCTGCCCTCGCTGTCCGACCTGCAGCTGCCCGGAAGGTGAGCATCAAGGGCCTGACCTCCTGCGCCATGTGCCCCAGCGCTGCACACGGCCAGCTGCTGGCGGCCTTCATCCCCGAGAGCAAGGGGGCGCCAGCTAGTGCAGGTGGGGGTCCAGCTGGGGGGGTGCAGGTGGGGAATGCCGGTGGGGGGGCCCAGCTCGGGGGGGTCTAGGTGGGGGGTGCAGGTGGGGGGTGCCGGTTTGCTGCTGCCATACCTGTCTGCCGGGTGTGACCCTGTTGAGTGTGGTGGGAGCTGCAGGCCATGCAGCTGCCTGGGTCCGCCCCTGGTCCTGCAACAAGCCTCAGGGGCAAGCCCCCCCTTTCCCCCCTGAGCTGCCAGCCCCCCCTTTCCCCTCCTCCCCCCCTCCCGCACCCCTCCACCCCCAGCCTGGCCCAGCCCCCTGTGTGACCCTGTGCAGGGCTGTACCCCCTGGAGGGGGGCCCTGAGCCCACACCCACCACCCGCAAGAGCTTCTTCCGCACCCAAGGTGGGGCCCGGGCAGCAGGAGCAGCAGCAGGCAGGTGGGTGGAGGGCCAGCTGCCCTGGGACCACCTAGCCACCCAGCTTTGCAGCCCCTAGCCCCCAGCCTCCACCTCCTCCCTCCTTGCATGCCCAGCACCATGCCTGCCTCCCGCCCAATCCCCTGCCCACCTCAGCTACCTGCCCCGGCCTGGCCTTTGCCTGGCCACCCACATCCCCCCCACCTGCCCTTCCGCCTGCCCCCCCACCTGCCCCCCTGCCGCCCCCCTGCCTGCCCCCCTGCTTCCCAACCCAGGTGCCAAGTTGATGTGGAACAAGACTGGCAGCGCGCTGCTGGTGATGTCATATGCTGATGTGGACGCCACAAACCAGAGCTACTACGGCGAGCAAAAGCTGCACTACATGCCTGCTGACCCAAAACGCTCTGATGCCAGTGAGTCGCGCCAGGCGGCCATGACTGACCTGCCTGACTTGCATAACTGCCAGTAGGGTCTGGGGGCGGCAAGGGTTGGGCCCTGCATGACAGGAGCTGTGTCAGAGGCGGTTGAGGCGGTAAAGGTAGTGAAGGTGGAAGAGTGAGGTGAGGTCGATGGCTTCGTGGGCGGGGTAGAGGTCAGGGATGGTTCAGGGTAAGGGGCGGGGATCTAACCAGACAGGACCGACCAAGCTCCGACACACAGTAGACAGTAGGCGAGGGTGAGCTCTGCTCGGTCGCCGCTGTGTGCACGTCCCTTGCGCCCGCCCGCCCTACAACCGACTGCGCAAGTTCCCGACCAACAGACTAACTGACCAATAAACTAGCCAGTTGACCGAAGTCCAGTTTGCCTGCCCGCCTGCCACAGCCGCGACAGTGGCGCTGCCCAAGGATGGGCCCGTACACGACGTGCAGTGGTCGCCGGCGGGCGACTTCTTCCTCACAGTAGCTGGCTTCATGCCTGCCAAGGCAAGCAGTGGGGGCCGTGAGCCAATGGGTGTCCGGTCTAGTGGGGTTAGGACAGATGGAGGTGGAGTGGTTGGATGGTGGTTAGTTGATTGGGTGGGTGGGTGTCACATGGGTCTGCCAGGGGCTGTTTGCACCAGGTACTGCCAACTGCAGTGACGGAGCCAGCTGCTGTGTGCGGTGTGCTGGAGCCAGGTAGCTTAACTTGAATGTGCAGGAGTAGGGGGTGAGGGGCTGTGTCAGATCTATTCTTGGCTCTGTGACAAAACCCGTTGGGAGTGGCGGGCGTGGAGTTGAAGGAAGAAGAGGTGAGGTTGTGTCTGCACCCCACACCAGACTGTGGTGTTGATGAGGGGGTGGTTGGGTATGGGGGTGGGTGGGTGAGGTGGGTGGTGGGTAGGTGAGGGAGTGAGTGTGTGAGGGGGGTAGTCTACAGTCATCCTTACAATGCTATGACTGGAGGTGAGGGCTGAGGGTTGAGGTGTAAGGGGTTAGCTGCTTCCATGGTGGCCGCAGACCACCCTATGGGACGCCAACTGCAAGCCGCTGTTTGACTTTGGCTCTGGGCCGTTCAACATGGTACGCTGGAACCCCTTTGGTCGCTTCATCGCCCTCATGGGCTTTGGCAACCTGCCGGGTGCGGGCAGCGGCAGGGCCAAGGGTAGCAGGGCCAGGGGTGGCAGGGGCAGAGGCAGGGGCAGGGGCAGGGGCAGGGGCAGGGGCAGGGGCAGGGGCAGGGGCAGGGGCAGGGGCAGGGGCAGGGGCAGGGGCAGGGGCAGGGGCAGGGCTCAACTCTTGGTTGCGAACCCTGACCCCTTCAAGACGGACCGGGCCACAAAACACAGCTGTCCTGGGGTTATGTTGTGGCGCGCTGTTCTACCCTCCCATTTTCCTCGCCCTGCCCCTGCCCCTGCTACCCCTTCTGCCCCTGCCCCTGCCTGGCCCCGCCCCCACTCAGGCCAACCTTGAACAGCATATTTGAGTTTGTTGGCCTGAAACCTGGCAAATAGCCCTTCGATGGTATTGTGAGATTGGGGTTTGAATGGTAATTAATAAATATGATTGATAAGTGATGTGTGGTGTGTGCTGCACCACTCGACAGCAAAAAACAGCAATAACGTAGTCTCCCTTTTGATTCCTGAGGCCTCAGAAACTTTAATCAAAACACTATTCCCAAGCTGTATTTATCATTGTTTCAACTGTGTGTCTTTGTGCATAGAAATAATCAAGCCAGTCAGCTCATTGATCAAATGTGAATATGATCCACATAGTTCCAGTGGCCTTCTCACCTGACCATGTCGCATGGGGCACTGAACCTCGCTCATGAAGTCGTGGCCCCCCTGCCGCTGCTGGCACGCTGTGTGAGGGAGCCCTTTTGGTAACACCCCCAAACAGTGAACTCGTCCAGCTTGATGTAGAGGTCAGGCTGCACGAGCTTCAGGAGCTTGACAGCTGGGCTGTAACCGCCGCATGCTGACACGGCTGGCAGAATAGGCTGGATGTTAGCAAGATGACACCAACCCTCATGCTCCCTGCCGGTGCGTGCGCGAGTTAGACAGCTTGCGAGGTTTCCCAGGTAGTCGCGTCTCAATCACTGCCGCTTGACGATTGAGAGACATTTAGAAGCGTTGTTCATCGTGCATAAACAGCTCGCGGTGCAGATTGTCAGCTGCTGGTCCATTGCCGGCACTTTCGACAAGGTGTTTGACTACTTCCCAAAGGATAATAAAATGCATTTTTTCTAATTTTTGCATTCTAGTATGACTAGGTTGGTTGTGGTGCATTATCACACCATGCGGTATGTGCAGCCCATACCCAACCAACACAAATGTTTAGACAATGCTGGTGGCGTTGAAATGGCAGTTGCATCCTGAGGCGTCTTAAAGTAGTAAGACACCCCCATTGAATCGCTAGCTGCGCACTGATTTGTATGTCTGCTTGCCCGCACCCCTGCCCCTGCCGCTGCCCATCCCCCTGCCCCTGCCCTCGCCCCTGGTTGCCCATGCAGGTGACATCCTGTTCTTTGACAAGAAAGCGTCCGGAGTTTGCAAGCAGATGGCTGCAGTGCGCAGCCCAGCCGTGAGCGCTGAATGGTCCCCTGACGGCCGCCAGCTGCTCATCGCCACCACAGCACCCAGGCTGAGGGTGGACAACAAGACCTGCGTGCTGGACTACCAAGGGGTCCAGGTCAGCAGGCGGGCAGGCGGGGCGGCGCTGGGCAGGGTCAGGGTGAGGTACATACATAAGTGAATAAGTGAATAAATAAACAAATAAATGATTTATATAGATTGATGAATAGAGAAATATATGCAGGAAAAGGTTAGGCGAAATCTTGCATTGCCAAGGGAAGGGATAATGCATACCGGCTAGATGTGTGCGTGTCCATGCGGTATAGGTAGGGGGGTGGCCTAGGGTATGTAGCGCAGCCAGCAGTGGGAACGAGGGGCCGCGTGTGCCACCCCCCTTTTACAGGTGGCCACCCGCCCCTTCGACTGCCTGTTTGAGGCCAGCTGGCTGCCCTGCCGCCCTGACACCTTCCCCGACCGGCCCCAATCCCCCTCCCGGGCAGCCGGGACTGCAGCCTCCCCGACTCCCGGGGCCCCAGGGGGGGGAGGCAAGGGGCCACAGCCAGTGGCGCAGACTGTCAAGACAGCTGGCTACGTCCCCCCTCACCTCAGGGCTGCAGGTGCGCGGGTCAGGGTGGCGGTTAGAGGAACAGTCAGGTATTCAGTTGGAGTAATCAGTTACAGTAATCAGTTACGTTTCTCAGGGTAGCGGTTAGGACAACAGTTAAGTTCAGATAGGGTAAGGGATCACCTATGACTGAATTATAGGGCCCCCACCTGAAGGCTGCAGGTGTGCGAGTCACTTGTACCGTGTATATCATATGTTCATGTATCGGCCAGGTATCGGAGCTGTTATTACGGGAAAATAAAAGTTTTTACTTTTCCCGTAATGTAAAGGGATCATATATTCATGTATTGGCCACAGCCAACTGTGGTTGGGTGGCCCTCTTTCAGCAGTGCTTGACGAGGTGATGAGCGCCTGTCTGCCAGCAGGCTGGCCAGGCAGCTTTGGCTCGCTCTGTGCCTTGTCGCTGGCCATGGCTAGGACTTTTTGTTGGCCGCGTTCTTGAATGCCTGCATGATGCATGTATGACATAGGGAGGGAGGGGACCCGGGGTAGATGTCAGCGAAGAGAAGTGGAAGTGCAGGTCGTCATGGCAGGCATCACCATCAGCAGCAGCAGAGCAGCACAGCAGCAGCAGCAGGGGCAGCAGCAGTGGCAGCAGCAGCAGCAGAACATCAGCAGCTGGGCATCCAGCAGCGCCCCGGCAAATTGAAGGCCTGCAGCACCCAAGGTCCTCCCACCAGCCAGGGGCTGTGCAGCGTGTGCAGGGTCAGGAGGCTCCCCCTTCCCCTGCTCGATCAGCTGCACCTGCACCCGCACCCTGCTGGGGCATCTGCTGGGGCGCCACTCCTTGATTACAAGGGGAATACCTAACCCTAACCTTAACCCACCCCTCAGCTGGACAACATAAATACAGCTGCAGCAGCGGCCTTGCAGGCAGGACGCACACATGAGCCCAGTCACCCGCAGCTGATGAGGCTGACCAAGGCAATGGGGCCCCGCCTAGCACTACCCTACTGCACTGTCCTGTCGGGCCAGCCTGTGGCCACGCTGCTGCCAGCAGCAGCCTACAGCAGCCCCAACCACATGCTGCATGCTACCTGGTGCTTGGGAGCGCAGGAGTGGAGGCTGCGCCAGCCCCATCCTTCTCCCTGGGCTTCGATAACAGCGACTTGGGCGGCAAGATTGGCGCAAACAAGACCCGCCCAGTGCCAGGTGGGGTGGGTCCTTGGAGCTGAGCCATTGCTGAGGAGGGAGAATAGGGCGAGGCTATTGCCGGGGAAAGGAAAGACCATACAAACGTGGAAAAGAGATGGGGGCCTGTCTGCAAACGGACGGGAACAGAACCTAATCCAACCCCGACCTAAGCGAAGAAACGGATGCCCGGTTCAATGAGAGGGCAGAGTGCTTTGCAGTCTCTAGAAATCAATCAAGCAAGCTTAGGTAGGTTTGAGACTAGTCTGCAGTTGAATGGGGCAGGGAGGCAATAGAGTAATAATGTATCTTCATGGGTAGCTGTTGAAAGCGGGGAAGTTGAATGACCAGGGAAGTGAGGGATGAGGGAAGTGATATGGGGGACAACCGTACAACGAAGCAGTACTGGCCCTGTCGATGTCATAACAGCCTGTGCATTCAAATTGTAGGATTTGAGTTCGCCGACAGCAAAGCAGCCAACAAGAACGCAAAAAAGCGGGCGAACAAGAAGAAGGCGCAGCCCGGCGATGGCGGGTCAGGGGCGGCGGACGATGAGGAGTTGTCACAACCAGCCGGGGCCGCGGACAATATTTCGCACAATCAAGACCCCGTGAAGCCGGCAACTACGTCAAACAGCGCTGCCGTTAGTGTGGCTGGTAGCATGGTGGCGACTGAAGGCGGTGTTGAGATGGACGCGTCAAAGAGGTTGCGGGCGCTCCAAAAGAAGTTGCGGCAGGTGGAGGCTTTAAGTCAGAGCCTCCCAACTCTCTTGAAAAGAGGGTGTGTCCTTTACACGAGGTTTATTTCTCGCTCAGGTTGCCGATTGAGCATCGAAGCACACCATTGGGTAGAGGACTCGCTTGGCTACACGGGATGCCTGTCCTAAGCTCTATCGAATGTGTACATGATGCACTACCTGGGCGTGAACCTGGCATACATTTTGTGGGCAGATATCACCATGCACGCCTCCTCCACCCTCGACCTTCTTAATGATGCTGTGATGACGCAAACCCAAGTATGTGTGCGGTCGCGCTTTGTGTTGCGATGGCCGAAATCGCGAGTTTGAAACCTAAGAAGCTGAAATGCCTCTTTAACGCACCCACACCACTACATATGCTGCGATTAGGACAGCTGCATACTTCTTAGCATCTATTAGCTTTCACTCGTCATTTGTGTCGCTCGCGCTGTCACGCGTAAGACGGAGTAGTTGTATGCTCTAGCGGTTCAACAAGACACTATGTGCACCCTTCACCTTTAATTACAGTAGACTATCTGGCCTGATAGTCAAACTGACCGCGGGACCCTTCATACTCAAGCCTTTTCTGCTCGTTTCGCTGTCTACGCCTCGTATTCGTTGTAGCTAGAGCATGTGTGCAGATGCACAGTCTTCGTTCTGTCGCTAAAGCGATTTCGGACATCACCACCGAGACATGTGGTTCGGTCCACGGTGCTAATACCAAATGCACTCCCTCGCCCACCATGCCCTCCCACCTGGCCCGACTCGCACCCCATGGCAAGGCAAGGCCTCTACACTCCATAGCAAAGCCCCCTGGCAACACCACTTTTCACATCCACGTTGACCACTTGCATGCGCTGCCTCTACCAAGATGCCATGGCCCAGGTGCCACTGCCAAACCCCTTGCCCTCGTCCCTGTACTAGCATGGTTAGAGGGAGTGGAGGCGGGGGCAGCCAAGGATGTGTAAACATGCAGGAGCCTTTGCTTTAACGACAATTAGTGTCATGCATGCCACGACGTGCATATCACATTGGTTGGGTACAATAGATGGCTAACAGCTAGCAGGACTGCAAGCACCCTTCCCAGGCAACTGCAACGTCCAACTGCACTCCCCCGCCGTGCCACCACATCGCACCACCTCATGGCGCAACACAATATGGCACAATATGGCACATGGCTGCCATAGCTTGACCAAGCTACACAAGCAAGCACCAGGCATCACATAACTACTAAAAGGGAGGGTGACCTTAGGTGCAAAGACACTTGCATGGCTAGCACTTCGTTCTCAGACTGCTGCAGCGCTTGTTGAGACTGGTGCAATTGCTCTTGGCACACTTGCAGGTCGGTGGCGGTGCGCATGTTGACATCTTGGCATGAGAGAAGCTGGGATCTGGCCTCTTCAAGTTCTGCCTGTGTGGCAGCAGCTGCTGACATGAGTATTTGTTGCTGCTGGGCCGTTGCTGCATGTAGCTGCTGCTGCAGCTGTCATTGAGCCCCATTAGCCCTGCTGGCCTTGGCGCGTTTGCTGAGAGCACCCATAGGGTGGCTGGCTGAAGTGAGATGAGGGGGGGGTAGGTGGAGAGAGGCTAGGAGGTGGTGGCGATGGTGGTGGTGGCTGAGATTTGGTAAGCGGGCTCCTGCAAAAAATGCCAACAATGGTGTTGGCAGGATATGGTGCTGGTTATGGTGCTGGATATGGTGTTGGGAGGATATGGTGCTGGATATGGTGCATGGTGCATGGCAGGGTAGGGCCAAGCGATGTTGCATTCAAGTAACTTACCAGCAGGTTGGTGAAGGGTGAGGGGGCTTGATCTTGGCTGCTGGGTAGGGAGAGGGCTGCACTATCAGAGGGGAGGGAGAGGGGAGAGGTAGGAAGGCTGGGCTGGGCTGGGTGGTGGTGGTAGGCTAGGAAGTGGTGGTAGTGGTGGTGGTGGTGGCAGCTGAGATTGGGTAAGAGGGCTCCTGCAACAACAGTCAACCATGGTGTTGGGGGGTAGCTATGCACGAGTTTAAATAACTTTTTAGTAACAACAGCATTTTCTACATTGACAGCGGCAGCAAGAGCGGGTCATTGTGCTTCACACAACCTAGGGCTTACAAGCAACAAAGCAAGCTGTACTGTCAACATATGTCCGTCCTTACCCCGAGCTGAGAATAAATTATGAGCTGAAGGACCATTTGGGACCTTTGACCCCGCAGAAAGAGGACTAGGTGCGCGCCTACGCAAAGGAAACAACGTCGGGTTCATTGAGCCGGGAGAAATCTGTACCGCCGGCTGTACTTGCCCTTACAGCGTCAGGAGACCACCACGTCATTGCGAAGCCCCTTCACAATGCACTTGCGCTGCGCGATGTCGTGAGAGCGACCGGCTGATTGGTGGGCGCACTTTTTTCGTTTACGGGGTTCCTGGCATTACGGGCGTATAGCAGACTAAGCGTTCATCGCATGCCGCACGGTGTTACGCCAATCGCACAGTTCCCGGCGCCGGAATGTCCATGACATGGTTGTGCAAAAGCTTTTATCAGAGTTGGGAGGGTCTGACTTTAAGAGAGAAGTCGAGGCAAGGTAGGAGCCAATCTCTTGCTGCACGTCGCACGACCCTGTGTGGATTGCCTGCGGCGTATGTCAGCAGTCGTCCGCGTGGGCTGCGAACGCAGGGCCATTGGAGCCCGAACAACTCGCCAAGCTACAGTCCGAGACCGCGCTTGTGGCAGAGATCAGCGCCCTTGAGCTGTCTATGAGGTAGCACAGGTTGGAGTTGCGGTGCAGATGCAATGATGTGGTCTGATGTGGGGCGAGCTATTCATGCAAGATATGCTTGACGATGTTTGATCCCTTGAGGGTCTTTCCTGCTGTCAGACTTACAAAGGTGGGAAGGCAAGCAGTGTTTGCGGGGTGGCAGTTGCCGACCCGCCGTGGGATTTTGGACAAAAATGGTGGTGGTTGTTCGAACATGTGGGTTAGCTGGTAGGTGGTGAGAGCAGGCCTCGCCCCACGCGGAAGCTCCTCCCTTGATGCACGCCCGCGCATGCTAGCGTAGTCTTCTTCTTTCTTCCTTCCTCCTAACTAGCTGGTGCTTAACGAGACGCCCCGAAACTTGACCCTGGTTGCATATGTAACGTCAAACGACATGTTTGACAACTGACGACATGACACGAAGACACGACATGCTTGAAGACTGAAGATGGAAGCTTGGGTTTAGTAGGTAGGAAGGGGTTAAGACCAGGGTTCCTTCACCTATGGAGTGCAATGTTGTGAAGGGAACGTGCAAGATTACAATGCAGAGATTATAATACCCACACCCTTTCCATGTTGGAAAGAGGAATGATATTCTGGTGGTTTGTCGCTTCCAGGACAAGAGTGGTGTAATGAGCTTGACACAAAGAGCCCTGGTTCGGTTGAGGCAGGGGCAGGCGGGAACCGACTGGCCATCACGTTTGGTCGATGGTCTAGGTAAGCCATCGCCCATCTCATGCATGCTGATGACCTGGTCCTGGCGGGCACCTCTGCTCATGGCCTGCAGACAGGAAACCTCCCAGTCAATGTGGACAGTTTAATGGCAAGTCGTAATCAGCTGCTCTTACGACAAGCATGGGACACTGTCGGTTGTAAGGGAGTTTGCGTACCTTGGCATGCACTTCAACTCTAGTGCCACCCCTGCCTTGGCTGCCACCCACATTTGAGCTGGCATGTTCCTTGCCATGCGCTAAGCTTGCAAGCGTGATCAGGGTAAAGCTTTGGGGTATGGCCGGACCTGTTGCCTTGTGTCATCTCGTTAGGGCGCTGTCCTTCCCCTGGACCTGCATGGCAGCTAGGTGAGGGGCACTGCTTTCCTGCGGCATGGCCATGAGTTGTTGAACCCAATGCAAACACGCATGCTCAGACATGCTAGCAGAGAGCGCGATTCAGATGCGAAGTCATTCGCCATGTGTTGTAGGAAAGCTGATGCAGACTCACCATTGCCTTGTAGGAAAGCTGATGCTGACTCAATATTGTCATGTACCGCTGAAGATGGAGCAGTCAATGTCAGGGTGCCGCATGGTGTTGCATTAGTCGAGGCACTTACCCAGCTGTGTTGGCTTTGGGCCGCTTGCAAGTTCTATAACACTGCCATACCGTCTCACAACGACCTGCTCATGCGGACGATCAAGGCAAGCGTAGATCTAGGCAGCAGTTGCCAGGCCAGTTGGAGCGTCCAATGCAAGCAGATGGCTGCAGTGCGCAGCCCAGCCGTGAGCGCAGAGTGGTCCCCTGACGGCCGCCAGCTGCTCATCGCCACCACAGCACCCAGGCTGAGGGTGGACAACAAGACCTGCGTGCTTCTATGTGCAATGCCAGGGATGAGACGGCCTGGTATCGGCGTGGTAGTGTGCGAGGGGGGCGCGGGCATGAAGGGCAGCCAACAGTGTGATTGAGGGGTGGGGCAGGGAGGGGGGGGCAGGTGAAAAGGAGCGGGGGTAGGCTCAAGGGTGTGAGGCTGGGACAAGGTGACGACTGAGGTGGGGGCAGGACCTGAAGGCGATCTCAATCTGCCTGGCGGCGCTCCTCTCTGGCCCGGCCACAGAGTGCTGCAGTGCACCGCCACCTCGCCCTTCTTCTGCCTCCCTCCTGCTTACCCCATCAATCCCCTTATGTTGCTGCTTCCCATGTGTCGCCCTCCCCAAATGGCCATCCGCCCCTCCAGCTATCATGTGCGCTATCCATGTTGAAATCGAGTCCAATACAAAACCCCGGTCAGCCAGCTTGCTTGTGCTGAACCACCTCTCCCAATGTAGGCTCAGGGTTGGCTCCTTGGTAAAGGCGGCATGTGTTCCCCTTTGTCAACCCCAACTGCGTGCACACATGCACAAGGAGGACTCTGCTGTTTAGCTTGATGAAGTGGATCCCCACCTCGACCATGGGGGTGAGGGTGAAGGGTGGTGGGCAGCTGAGGGTCCGGGCCCTGGCGCAGGTGGGGTGGGGGTGTGTTGCCAATGCTCTTGACACCGGCGCACATGCACCGCATGGCGCATGGGGTAGGGCAGATGCAGGGTGTCCTGCAGGAAAATTTGAATCCTACATGCCCAATAGTCGACAGTGCTTGGCGGACTCAGTCTTTAGCTCATCCACGCACTTCTCGTGCTGTTTGTTGGCTTGCTGCCCTGAGCTGTCGGCATTGAGGCCGTACCCACACAACAGCTTTATAAACAGTTGCGCCTCCAACCCGCTCCAACCTGGTGGGGCCCTGGCTGACTTGGCGTGCAGCTTGACAACTAGCTCTGCATGTGCATGAGGGCATGAAAGCAAGGCCATGAGGGTTGAGTCAAGCCAGGGTCAGTTCATGGTCAGTCAGGGTCAGGGCAGTCCGGAGTCTATGCACCACCATCACCCAGGGAATTTGGCGCCCAAGGCCCTGCGGTCACCTTGCAAACCAACCCATCAGAATAGTTTTGTTACGTCGTCATGTGGGGTCGAAGTCGTGACCTTCCACTCGTTGCGGAATCACCCATCATCGCAGGAGCATAACTAGGTTCAGGTTGGTCAATAGTGTTCTGGGGGTAGAGGATGCAAGGTCCAGTCAAGCAGCATAATGGCTGACGGCATAATTGGTGTAAGCCACCTTCTTCTTACTTATTGTTTTTACTTCTTACATTTCCTGATAGCTGCCGACCCGAGTCACAAGGAAAGCCAAGAACTTAGCCTAAATGGCTGCCTCAACCTCCTCCTCCTCACTCTGATTCAAACATGGGGATTAGCCCCTCTGATCCCTACAATCATGGATGTTACGATTACCCTAGACTCTCCACCAACGACCACCCTACACCTTGCCAGGCCAAAATAGGGAAGCGTACCAACTGACAACACTGGTCCAACATACGTTAAGCAACATCTCCAGCCGCCAGACATTGCAAGAAAATGAGCACGAGGACTACATCTCCAAAATCCTCTTCGCCCCCCACACGAAGAACCCTAGTTGACCACTGATGCCTTCCTCCTGAACATATGCTGCTGTTGCCATCGTCCTGTGTATAAGTCTTGAACATAAGTCCTGTGTATAAGTCTTAGACACTGCTAGTTACTGGCACAATCCAGGACAATGCGACAGTGACCTAATGACCTTGGTTGTTGCGCTGTGACTGCAGTTGTGCAACATCAGGCTGGTGAGGGCATAGAACATGTCAACAGGTGCTGGAACAGGCGTGCCTTTCATGCCTAGCGCTACAAGACGGCTGTAAACAATTATCTGGGGCAGGAAGGTCTCTAAGGCAGGGGCACAAATGTCACCACTCCTTGTAAACGTCTGTTTGTGTGAGGTGCCACCAACTCCATTGCCATTGCAGCAACCATACGTGGCACGTTATAGGACAAGTACTGCCAGCTATCAGTTCTGCCGGCTATCAGTCACCACCGTGGGCAGCTTACCCACATGCTGCCCATGTTAAGGCGGCCTGGACAGGCCATTAGGTGCAGTGCAGCCACATGAGGACCTAAAGAAAGACGTGAAGGAGACCAAGTCAATTAGCAGGCAACCAGCGCATGCAGTGCTTACTGCTGCCAGTGCAATGAGCCTGTGTCAAGGCAGCAAAGTGGCTGTGCAAGGGTGCCAGAATGCTGGATCAGTGTAGCAGGGTGAATTGCTGGGACCCCACATACATGCATGCATGATGCGGTCAAGGATCCACCTGGCATGCGTCCATGTAGCTGGGAATAATATGAAAAGATAAAAGAGACTGAATGGGCTGGCTATAGGCTGGAACATGCGATGTGCTGTGAGCATTGCCTGATGCATGCGGCTGATGCAGCCACCCATCCACCACTGCCAGATGGGCTGCAAGAACCATTCAGCCATGCCCTACCACTCGCTGCTTCATTCCCCACTCCCCAACGAGCCGTTCATCCCCACACAGCTGAGGCTGGTGGGCCTGCCCCCTGGCCATCCTCAGCTTGCCTAATTGCCCATTTGAGGGAGCTTGCCCCCTGGCTCCCCCCACCCCACCAGTAAGGCAGGCCACCACGGTGGTGCGACCAGGTCCTTGTGACTTCAAGCTGAGCCCTGCTGCTACTCTGGTGCCTGCTGGGGTTGCCTGTGGAGGTGCTGGCGGACCTGTAGCCAGGCAGCAGGCTGTGGAGTGGAGCAACACCTGGATAGATGGGAGGTCTGCAGCAGTGGCAGGTAGTCAGAAGCAGACAGGAGCATGAGGTGCTGCACTACCTTGCCCCACACGACCCCAGCCACCTCATTACACACGAAGCTACCTCGACTGCCTGATGCATCAAACCTCTGTCTCTGTTCCAAGCCTATTCTCATGCTCGCTGCAGCACATGCCCTGCACCACAGCCCCAGCCTCGCACCTTCATGATGAGGGAGATACTCTTGACCAGCTCGCCAGTGCTTGGCCTGTCACGAGGGTCCTGCTGCCAGCACTCCGTGATGAGGGCGGCCAGGTCGGGCGGGCAGCGCTGTGGTGAGTCTGCACCAACGCCAGCCACAGGAGCAGCAGGCTGGGACAGGCAGGCGGTGTCCAGCTGGTCCCAGCTGGATAGTAGCACATGCTCCAGCTCAAGCATGCTATATCACTAGAAAGAAAGCATGGGGAACTGCAAAGTGGTTGCTAGGGAGAAGGATAAGAGTAGGGCAGGGCAGGTTGGTGGAGGACAGCAGCGAGTAGGCCTGGCAGGTGGTGGTCCTCAGGCTCATGTTTTGGGTCACACATCTTAATGCAGTGAGGGCAGGCATGGTGGCATCAGGTCCTTGACAGCTGTGCAGCGTTCTTGATCAGCTGCCAGGTGGCAAACAGGTTCTTACACACTCAAGTGCGGTGCTGTCAGGGACAATGGCTATGCGGCAGCCAGGAGGCGTGGAGCGAAGCAGCTCACCAGGCAGATCTGGGCGCTCCCCCTTGAAGGCCACAGCCCCGATGATGGCCGCGTTGTTGCAGCCCAGCCAGGGCAGCTGCCCAGTCAGCATCTCCCACATAATGATGGCCCAGCTGTACACGTCAGCCTTGGGTGTGACGGTGTTATTGTGGAAGCACTCTGCAGGTCAGGTCAGGTCAGGTCAGGTCAGGTCAGGTCAGGTCAGGTCAGGTCAGGTCAGGTCAGGTCAGGTCAGGTCAGGTCAGGTCAGGTCAGGTCAGGTCAGGTCAGGTCAGGTCAGGTCAGGTCAGGTCAGGTCAGGTCAGGTCAGGTCAGGTCAGGTCAGGTCAGGTCAGGTCAGGTCAGGTCAGGTCAGGTCAGGTCAGGTCAGGTCAGGTCAGGTCAGGTCAGGTCAGGTCAGGTCAGGTCAGGTCAGGTCAGGTCAGGTCAGGTCAGGTCAGGTCAGGTCAGGTCAGGTCAGGTCAGGTCAGGTCAGGTCAGGTAGGGTGAGGTGAGGTTGGCTGAGGTCAGGTCCGGCCAGGTCACGTTAGGCCAAACCAGGTCAAGAATGCCTCAGTCTGTGTGCCGCCCCGCAGCCTTGGCTGACTACTGCTGGCTGTCCAGCTGCTGGCTGCACTGACCTGGCGCCATGTAGGCCATGGTGCCGGCATTATTGTCCTTGGTCACCAGTGCGGCTTGGAGCTTGAAGCGGGCCATGCCAAAGTCACCAATCTTGGCTTGACCTGCATCATCACCCACGTCTTAAAATCGCCGGCATACCCGGGCTGCTTTGAATAAGTATTGCCATGTGGGGCCAAGGAAACATGACACTTTGTATGTCCACTGCCATACATGGACAAGGGGAGGTGGTGCTTGCCAGCCATCAGCCCATACCAGCCACACTGGCATTGTCATGAAGACCAGAACACGGAAGGGCATGTCCCCGGTGCTGCCCCTGCAGCTGACTGCCAGCCTTGGCCTCACCTCGATAGTCCAGCAGCACATTGGCTGGCTTGAGGTCGCGGTGGATGATGGTGGGGTGCAGGTGGAACAGGCCTGACGCAATGTCCTTGCCGATGCTGCACACAGCCAGCCACACATAAACATCGCCGTCAACATCACTGGAGCTGTACACACCGTCCTATACCTCCATTCATGGCTTGATCACCCAGGCCAGCGGGCGCCAGGCAGCTGGATATAAGAGGCATGTACAGCTGTCCAACTCATACTGGCCCTGGCATGCCCTGACCCGCTGCCGCCCCTCCCAGTGCTGGTGCTCCTGCCACTGCATGCCAGCACTCTCACCGGAGCACGTCGTCCAGGGGCAGCAGGTTGTTGTTGTGCACCAGCTCTGACAGGTCGCTCTGCACCAGCAGCCAGCCACATGCCACAGTGCGTATCATCAGGTACAGTATTCTATGCAGCGAGTCCTAGCACCCTGCCAGCTGTCTCCCCTACCCTCCCATGCTGCTGATACTGCTCCTCCTCCCTCCTCACCAGCAGCAGCTCCTCCACCAGGAACACCACAGGGGGCCGGATGCAGCCGCCGTAGAACTTGACGATGTTGGGGTGCCGCACCCGCGACAGGATGCGTGTCTCCTGCAGTCAGTGCAGGCGCAATGACGCAGTGAAGTAGGGCAGCAGGTGCTGGGCTGGTCGACTGCAGAGCTAGAGGGAGGCTGGCCCTGTAGAAGCATGCCTCACACCACCAGCTGCTGTCAACAAGGTCGGCGGTGCTGGGCTGATTGGTTGGTGAAGCAGGGAGGGTAAGCAGAGGCCCGTGGATGGGCTATACTTGATTCTATGCCACACAGCCTGCAAAGGCCTGGTAGTGCAAGACTGCGCCGCCTTGGAGCTGCTGCCAGCACTACAGCAGGTTAGACTGCGGTTGCCACAGCATCATGCCCCACACTGCCGGTTCCCCAGTGTGTCCTTTGAGACCATCGACCAACTGCTGCTGCCGGCAAGAGATGCCCTACTGCCACTCAGCTGCCCAAACCAGCTGCTGGACCCACCCACCACATTCAGAGTGTCCAGGGCAGACTTTGAGACCAGGCCGTCCAGCATGCCCTTGTTGGCAAACTTGACTGCCACGGGGAGTCCACGGTACTGGCCTGCACATGCACCACAGAGACCACAGCAAGGCGCCACAGTGGCAGGGGCAGCCAGCACCCAGACTCCCACCGGCTTGCCACCATGTACGCAACTCATACTGTTCATGCCAGTCGCTGGAACAGAGGCCCGGGTTAACTCAGTGCTGCTGAGCACAACAGGGGCGCTGAGCAAGGCAGTGGGCATGCACTGGTGGTGGCTACATGGATCAGAGGAAAGGCAGGCTGCCTGGCATCAGGCTCCCAGAGCACCATGTTTATAGAATCATCTCGCCAGGGTATGAGACGACCAGATCATGAGTATGAGACAAGAAATGTGCACTGTAGGGTTTATCTCCTCCTCACCAGAGTACACAGCTCCATAGGCCCCAGTGCCCAGGGGCTTGTCTGAGTCCAACACGATCTCCTCCTCCAGGTTGATGTCCAGTGACACGTCAGGTAGGACGGGGTCGTTCACCACATCCACCACATCGATCTCTGCTTCAGGTCCAACGCCCTCCACCGGTGTGGTGATGCTGTCCGCGTGCTCCACAAGCAACTGCTTTAGCACGCCCAGCGCGGCTTGCACGTCATCCCCGCCACGTCCGTTGAAGCTTGCCCGCGCCATTGTCATCACTCGCTCGACGCCCATGTTCCCGGCCAAGGATGTGCGCGAATGGCGCGAGAATTTGCTCGACAGGTGCGCGGGCAAACATTTGCCTAGACTGCCAGGTACTGGAGTATCGCTCAACATGGGCAGGTTTGAGGTAGACGGAAAGTGGATCCGGTGTGCGTATAGCGTGTTTGAGGCTATCTCCGACTGACGATGGAATGCAGAATGGTTGTCGCGCGGCATGCCATACCAGCCAGAAGCACTGACACGGACGGGGCGCGTGGGTGAGAGATCTTGCGACACCTCGCTGAAGACAGGCGGGAGGGCAGCGGGCGAAAGTGGTGAGGACAGGCCCCGCAGGGGCTCGTTGCAGCTGGCGGTCCCATGGATGTTGTTGCTGCGTTGGACGCGCAGGGCGAACGGCATGGGCCTGTGATGTTGAAGCGGTGTAGGGAGCGGCCTGCCAGCGTCACGGTATTGCTCTGAAGGGATGTGCATCAGGGAAGCTGGAACCTGCATGCCCACACTCTCGCCTGGCTGCGACCTTGCTGTGCCCTCGTCCCACTGCGAGGAAGGGGACGGTGCGTCACGAGGCTGGGTGTATGCTGCACAGTGCCGCGCGCTTGCGTCTTGTGCGCGGCCCTCTGGTTCCAAATCAGCGCAAAGCTGCGTCATGGACACGGTGCCACGGTGGCACTCGCGCCTGGCTCCCGCATTATCCTCACCCGCTTCTTCCATGTCCGCCGCATCATACTCGTTGACTCTGCAGATAAGCTCTTGACCCACTGACGATATCCAATCCAGGCTGCTGGCGGCTTCGCCGCTGATGAGCGAACTGATGCTGAGCTGGCTGTGCATTTGTTGCGACTGCTGGCCGGGTGACAGCTGTGCGCCACCACCCAGCGGTGAGAGACGTCTGGGGCCGAACTGGAGTGAGCTTCCGGCGGAGCGGGTGAATGGATCTGCAGGACCAACGCCAGGACAGGCACAGGCCATGAGGAGCCAGGCAGACAGCACTGACCACATGAGAGCATGAGCGCAGGCTTAGGAAGATGGTATGGCTGACAGCAACCAGCCCTCTGGCTGTAGGAGGAGCATCTCAAGACCCAGTGCTACCGACCGCAGCTGGGGCTGTCCCACGCCTGACATCCTATACAGGAGCGGTTGCTGCAGTGAGTTACGGACTGGGAGGTGGTGGGGTGGTTGTGGGGGAGGTGATGGGGTGGCTATGGGGGAGGTGGTGGGGTGGCTGTGGGGAGGGCTGGAGGGTGGGCAGGGACTCCCTTGCACTCAGGTGTGTAATGCTGTGCGGCGGTGGGAGCAGGCCGCTCCCCAGGCTGAAACTCCTCCCCCCTGATTCACACCGGCGCAGGTGGTGGAATTGTGGAGGAGTTGGTGGGTGTGTAAGTGGATTGAGTATATGAATTGAGGGGCCAGCAGGGGCTACCTCGCACCACCTTGCACAGTGTGTGAGGCTGACATGCACAGCTCAGTGCAGCACAGCTGGTGATCCTGGTCGGTGCAACTGGCTCCACACAGCACAGGCCCATCAACAGGGCGGCAGGTGGGTTGCTTTGTGTAGAGTAAGCAGCAGGGGTTGGAGAAGTAGCTGCCCGCACTATGCTGCCCGGGCACCTTCAGCAGTGAGTTGAGCAGCACACTCTTAAGTAATGCAGCCGGCAGTAAGGCAGTCGGCATTGGTGGAAGTGCAGTAAGGCAGTCGGCATTGGTGGAAGAGGACATCCCTAGGAGGACATCCCAAGAGGACAACTTGCCAGCGAGATGGGACGAGTGCCCAAGTGGGGTCGCACTTGATGGGCTGGATGGCTTCATGGTGCTTGCATCAGCAATCGCATCATCAATTCCGCCCTGCATTGAAACATGCAGCATGCACGTCAGCATGTGATGCCATCCCAAGTAAGATTGCGTTGCTCCTGGCTCCCTGGGGCAAGCTGATGAAGTGGGTGGCTGCACTCCTGCCTGTGGGCACTTGTGGCTGCACTCAGTGGGCACTAGTGGCACTGGTAGCTGCACTCCTGCTGCAAGGCATTTGTGTGCACATGACCTGGAACGAGTGTAGGGGATGCAGCAATGGTAAATGCCATGATGATAGTGCTGATGCTGATGATGCTGACGTGCATGGTGGTGACGTTGATGATGCTGGTGGTGATGATGATGATGATATTGCTGATGGGGGTGATGGTTGCTGTACGCAGGGCGAGTGAGGTGCACGTGACGCGGCACCGCTGACCCCACACTGACCAGCTGCTTGATAGCTGTCCTCCCAGGAACGGCAGCAGCGCTTGTGAGGCCCCCTGCAGCCTGGTGGGCAGAGCTCGACTGGAAGCCTTCACCATGTCCGCTGCTGCTTGAGGGGCGTGGCTGCCAGGGCATCTGGTCAACCAGGCTGAGAGGCTGGTATTGAGAGGGTAAGGAAGCAATCACCTCAGTTGTGCTTGCAGCTACAAGGCTGGGATGCTTAGTGTTGGCAGTCTGGTGCTGGGGTGAGGGGGAAAGAGAGCTAACGAGGTTGGGTGCAAAAGGCGGGGAGGCGTCAACAGCAGGCACTTGCAAGGCGGGTGGGGGTCGGGGCCGTGGCGTAGACACTGGCCCTGATGACCCCACCGGGAATGTTGTCCTCCAGCCAGTTTGCCCAGCTGCTTGGCCTGGGTCTGGGGTGAGAGGTAGGGAGGTCAAGGTAGGGTGCTCCGGGCGGGCAGGCGCAGGTAGAGAGGTCAGGGACCTACCCAGCTTTGGAGGGGCTACTCCCTGACCTGATAACTCCCTGCCAGCTGCCTCCGCCACTGCCCAGACATCTGGGAAGCATAGCTCTTCCTTTTCCCCCTCAGCAGCTGGAGGGTTGGCATGGATGATAGAGCTGCAGGTGCTGGCAGGGCTGCTCGCCCCAGCAATCCCTGCACTGGCCTGGTTGCCTACCGCACTGCTGCTCCTCACACTCAGGCTGTGAGGCAGTCCAGCACCAGCCACTGCGGGCAGGTCAGGGTCCTGGCGGCAGCTGCCGCTCTGGCTGATGCCTGCTGCTGCGCTAGAGGCCTTGCTGCTTGAGTCCTCAGAATCCACACTGCCCCAGCCCAGATTGGAAAAAGGGGAGGCTGCAGGACTCCAGCCTGAGCCAGCAGGACTCGCCCAGCCTGGCAGCAGCGCAGGCCGCCCCTCCTGCTCCTTGAACACTTGCAGGGTCAGGCTGGATGCAGATGACCCAGGCCTGCTCTCAACAGCCCCAACCTCTATCACTGCTGCCTGCTCAGCCCCTGCTTTGATTTGGTTTGTAGTTGTGTAGTCTGACATCGCCGGCCCCTGCACGGGTCCTTGTGCAAAGCTGGGAGGCCCGATACTGCCACCCTCCTGGAACCCTCCCTGCCCATGCTGCAGGCTCGGAGGGGGCAGCTGCTCTCCCTGCCCATTGTGCACCCCTGCTGGATAGCCTGGCCATGGCTGTGCAACCATCTCAGCCTTGTCCCCCGGCTGGGTTGCATGGTGCATCAGGGGGGCTGGCCTATGAAGGAAGTCAGGTGCGGGATTGTTGGGCTTCACGGCTGCCAGTGGCGAGGCTGAGCCATGCTGCGTACGCACGAGCTGCAGCACTGTGGAGCCTGCTGGCTGGGGCTGGATCTCGTTTGGTGCTGCAGGCGGAGGCAGCAGTGGCGTCTCAGCCCACTCAAACAGCTGCGGTCTGGGCTCACCCGACTGTGGCTGCTCAGCATGCTGGCGAAGCAGCTGGCCCAGGGTAGGGGGCTGGGCCACCCCAGGTCTGGCAGAGTCCGAGTGCCAGGACCCGCTGTGAAGCTCTGGGTAGCTGTGCAGCTGCCTGGGTAGGCCCCCAATCCCTGCCACCATGTCAGGCGGCTCTACTTGGCAATGAGAAGGGGCAACCACTGACAGCGAGTTTGGCGCTGTCACTGCAGGAGCCGCACCCCTGGCCTGCAGGTCCTCATCCCCGGCTGTCGCTGCCGCCATGTCAAGTGACCCAGGCAGCCTAGGGAATGGGGTGGCCTGTGATGGCGAGCCAGAGCCCTGTCTGGCAGACTCCGTCACGTGCTGCACTCCTGTCCCGGCACTCCTGTTGTTCATGCAGGCAGGCCCCACATTGGCAGTCAGTAGCTGCTGCTGCTTGAGATACAGCAGCTGGGCTTGCTGAGCCAGTGGTAGCAGTGGCAGGCTATAGGCAGGCGATGCAAGGTCTGATTGCAGGACTGAGGCAGCTGCTGGTCCCCATATGCTCACTGCCTGGTCTGGCATGTTGCTGGAGGCTGAGCCGGGAGAGGTGTTGAAGGCAGTGCTGCCTGCCAGTGCCCCTGTTTGTATCTCCAGTGGCAGCAGATAGCTGCTAGAATACTGAGGGGGTGCAGTGGAGGGGCCCACTGGACCAGGCCCTTCCAGCTGCAGCGGGGCTATGGGTGAGGGGGGTGAGCCATAGGTGGCCAAGGCAGGGCTGGCGGAGTGCGGCGTCTGGGTGGCCAGCTGGGTGCTGTGGCCGGCGGCAAGGTTTAACACACTGGCAGGACAGGAGATGTGAGCCAGATGCTTCAACACTACGGAAGGGGGGGCACCGCGCAAGGTGGGCATGGCCTTAGCCATCGACTTGAGCACTGCGTCTGCAGCGCAGGGCAAAGTGGATGTGCAGCGCTATGTTTCTGCAGCACAATGGAGTAGGAGGATGGAGTGCGGGAGAGGGCTATGTGGGTGCCAGAGTTGGTGCCCCTGATAGTTTCTGGTGGGAGAAAAGGTCTGACAGCAGGCTGCAGCCAGAGGCCCCTTTGCGCGTACACCAGCACACACCCATTCACTACTTCAAAACACAATCACAGCACCAAGCAGGGGCTTTCACCCATGTGCACACCTGGCTGTTGTCAGCTGTTGTGAAGCCATCTGAGCATATGACTGCTATACTGTCGTCAGGAACGTGTACTGCAGCCAGCATTAATACTGCTTTCAACCTATCCCTTTCCCTACTGGCCCATTCTCATCCCCTTTAGCTGTATGCGCACCTTTGGTGAAGGAGGTCAGGGCCTGGGCATCTCCCGCTTCCAGGCCTTCGCCCAGCTGGCTGCTGAGCAAGCGCAGGATGGCCAGGGAGGAGCGGCGCACCTTGCGCTGGAGCAGCACCACCTGAGGGCAGAGCATATAGTGGGGCATGAAGGTCCAGGCAGCAGGAGTGCAGAGAAGGTGGAGGCCTCCCCGACACTTGTCACGAGGTTGGGACTGCTGTATGCAGCTGGTTGTCATGGTTGTGTTGCAGTGATGTTGCTGCAGTGCGGGCTACTACCAGCAGCCTGCCCTTGCAGGGGGTGACGATAACGCAAATGGAGTTGGGCCTTCTATGGTGCAATGGTCGTACCTTGACCAAGAGGAAGAGTATAACATAACAAAACACACATGCACACACACATATGCTGGCTGTGTGGCTGATAATGCAGCATTTGACTGCAGTGCTGGCTGCATTATCAGCCACACAGCCAGCAGCTGCTTGTCCTGGTTCCAAAGACGACAACTGCAGGAAGATGCGCACATGCCTTGACTGCGCATGTGGTATGAACATTCATTGCAGGTGGCACTTACTTTGACAAAAAGGGCGATGCTGACCACCAGCATCACTACCATGGCGATTATCAGGCCCAGCATGGACGTGGGACTGTAACAGTGTGAGTCAAAGCCAAGAAGGTGTCGACCGCGGCGAAGGGCTGGCTGGAGAACATAACTGCCCCATGCCATCCCCCACTCCCTCCTATGGCTGCTGACTATGTTGGGCTCCCAGGATGTCAGCAACACATAACTTGTGCACCACTCTGATAAATCACGCATGTCTCTGACAGTGAGCTTGCTACCTGGGCTGCATGCAAAGGGGCCGGCTGCATAGAGGATTGCAGCCTGGGCTGGCTGCAGAGCAGCATTGGCTACTGCAAGATGCACAAAGGCCACTGCTGCACTTGCACGAAGCTCGCTATGTGCGGACTCGTTAGCAGCTGTCGTCAATGGCGAAGCCTGTGGTAAAACCTGCTTGCCGTCAAAGTACCAAGCCTCTGCTGACCGGAAAAGGAGATGCCAGCCCGCATACAGACTATGGGGTTCCAAAACAGCGCATTGCGTGAGGGAGCAAATGCTCGTCTGCACCTGCAAACATATAGTAGTACAAAACTGACGTGAGCACAAGACTCGCGGCTACATATCTATCTGCCTATCATCCCGACGACCTCGCAACCCTCGCTTACCAATCGCTGTGGCTGCTGCTGAGTGTGGAAGTGCCTTAACCGAATAGCGTTACCAGCTTGCATACTGAAAAGCGTGAGCAGCGCTTCGGCATCCGGGGGTGACCGGCTGAGCCTGAACCAGGCAATGTGAGCTTGCGGACCTGTGGCAAAGGGCATGCTACGAGCTGACGGGCAACGGCAATACTTGCTCTTACCGAGAGCTGCCTGAGCGAGCTGCCTTACCGAGAGCTGCCTCCGCTGAAACGTTTGTCAGCGGCACCAAGGGCTTGCAAAGCGCGATATGACAGTAGGCAGCGAGCAGAAGAACAGAGATAGCTTCTCTAGCAGTGCTGCGACGGGCTCTCGTCATTTTATTAGCATACTGGAGTCGGAGGTTCTCTAGCGTGCGTTCGGAAGGCAGGCAGGCAGAATACAGAAACTGTGTAACTTTGGATTTGGATTGGATTGGATTTTAGGTTTGGAATTGTGTAACTTTGGATTTGGTGGTGACATGCTTAGAACTGTCGTAGAAGTCATAACATTGATATGTCACTGTAGAGCTTGGTAGAGGATGCAGCGAAACAGGCAGCTCAAACGTAATCGTAATGCCTCGGACATTGAAGTTGACCGCGAGCTCGAGGCTCAGCGAGAGCCGAGCCAGGCGCAGAAGAACAAGAAGGCCAGCGGTGAAGCGCGCAGGGATCGACACGACAAGAACACATGGCATGCGAAGAAGGTCAAACGGCATACCTTGATGAGGGGGTTAGGAGGGGGATAGGATACGACCGAGGCATGTCCTTGATGAGGGGGATAGGATACGACCGAGACGTGTCAGCCGCGCTGAACATCGCCCGCATCGCAGCCGGGCCGCTGTTGCAAGTGCGCGACAGAGGCCTGCTGCGGAAGTGGCAGCGGCGGCACCAGCGGCAGCGACAGTGACATGTGTATCATGCCACGAGCCAAACAAACAAACAAACAATACGATTGCCCCTGACAAAGGGGATGTGTGTGCGCTAGAGTGTGCATAGGGTAGGGCTCTAGCGAATAGGTTAGGGACACGTAGGGTAGGTCCCGACTCCTAGGTTAGGGACACACACCGGTCTCTTACTGCTGTGGAGAAGTGTAGGGGGCTCCACATGAGGATAGGGATACAGCATGGTTGATATATCCATTCAGATATATCTACTGTCATACAGGTATATGTAGCTGATGCCCAGTCCAAGCAAGAGCAGTTTCCAGCCTCCTGCACTGATGACTGACGCTCCAGGAGGGGCTACCAGCCAGTGTGCCGAGGCGGACATGCACAGGTGTACAGCTTTACGCTCCGGGAGGGGCTACTAGCCAGTTTGCCAAGATGAACCCGCACTGGTACAGGCTGAAACTGCATCTGCAGAATTTCCTAAGAGGGGGGGTGTCTGCTCGACGGGCTCCATAGCTGCGGCTGCCTCTGGTGCGCAACCTCTATTGGCATTCCGCCTGGCTCACCACAGTCACCACAGACTTGCCTGGACATGTCCGCGTGGCTGCTGCTGGCTCCCCAGCCCTGGTCCCAGCCCCGGTCCCGGCGCCGACCCCGGCCCCGGCTCTGGCCACATTTGGTGGATCTGCCACGCCTAAAGCGGGGTAGGGTATCCCAGCATGGTCTTTACCAACCCCACTTTGCAACCGCTCGAGACACCATGAACAAGAAGCTGATGCCTCGGCGGCCACTCGTACTCTCCATACTGCAGGCTTTGTAAACATGTCAAGTTTCCAATTGCATAAAGAAATCTGACAAAACCATAGCAGGTGCCCTAGGCCCGCCGCATCAGGCCCTGACATGCAGTAGCATGTGCACGGAATGCGTTTTGGTGCAAGTGTATGAAAACATGCAGTGAAAGCACGTGCTGTAGCGGGCGGGCCTATGGAGAGCGTTCCAGTGCTTAACCGGTTTGTGCTGCGAGCAGGTGGCAAGGGGCCCGAGGTGAGTACTGTGATGGGCTGTCGGGCTACACTGGCAGTGCTCAATGGGATCGCGTGTATGCGACTGCACGCAGAGTACCTACGCTGATTGTGCTGCCGCGCTGAGTGCGTGCCTGAATCGGCAAAGCAAGAACTGTGTTACATGCATGACCTCAGTTCCCATACTGCCGTAGGTGCACTGCCCCTCGCTGATGAAAAGCAGCGCGATGGCCTTGAAAAACAAATGTGTCGGCTTGCACAGCATGGTGCCCTGACTCTGGGCACAGTGGAGCTGGCACTTGGAGTGCTGCCCAAGGGCAGTAGAGGCGATAAGGGTGACCGCCTCCTGGCCCGCTTTGTGCTGTACCTAGTGCAGCTCGCTCTAGGCGATGGCAGCGCAGGGACCCCCGTGCCGCAGCCTGCAGGCAGAGGTGTGTGGTGCTGCGGTGGGCCTGCGGTGTGGGGTACTGTAGCAGTCTGGGGTGCTGCAGTAGGAGCAGAGAGACAAGGAGAGGAGGAGGGGGAGGCGGGGGGGGAGCGGCAGTGTGATCACCTTGACTACAGCAGCAGTTGGCAGCATGTGTTTGGTTTCTGAGGCTGGCCTGCTAGCAGCAGTGCGGCAAACGCTGAGCGGCCGAGTGCACAGCCAGGCAGCTAGGCCACCCCCCTGCCCGCTGACCAGCTCACCAGGCCCAGCTGCAGAGTATGTGAAGACCAAGGGCCGCAGCCCCCAGCCCACCCTTACCGATGTGGAGCCTTGCAGCGGGCCATGGCCAGCCCTGCCCTGCAAGGACTGCTGCACTGCCCAGGGCCCAGGGGCCACCCCTGACCACTGACCAGCTGACCAGGCCCTGCAGCTGTCGAGTATGTGACTGCTGCCCTGCCCAGGGCCCAAAGGCCAGGGGCCCGGCCAGTGAGGGCCGGGTGTAGGCCTGGGCGTGGGCCTGGGCAGGGGCAGGGGCAGTAGTGGGCAGTAGTGGGTGGCAGGGGAGCGCCAGGGGTGGCTGTGGTGCTGACACTGAGGAGGCCTGCCCCCCTCCCCCCTGGCTGCAGGCAGCGCCCCCAGCCCCCCAAGGGCAGTGGACGCCCTAGGGCCTGAGCAGCTGTGCCCTGCCTGGTCAGCCCTGGGGGGGGAGGAGGCCGTGCCCTTCCTGCGCAAGCAGGCAGCGCTCAGAGCCCTGGCTGCACTGGCCAGCGCCGCGCGTACCAGCAGGCCAGGTGGGGTGGGGTAGGGGGGGGGGGGGAGGGGGGGGGAGGGAGGTGCTGCCTAATGGGAGGGGGAGGAAGCTGCTGCCATGGGGGTCAGGGGGGGGGAGGGAGGTGGGCCGTGCTGCGGCTACCAGCCCCCCCCCTCCTCACTCACTGGGAGCACTGAAGAGCCCTGGACACGGCACCAGGCCCCCTAGCCCCCCCCCCCCTCCAGCTGCCGCCCCCTCCTGCCCATGCGTTTGGGGGGTGCCTGATCCCCCCCCCCTCCCTGTGTGTCATCCACCATCAGACCCACACCCCCCCATACACAGTAAGGCTGACAAAGCTGTAGCTGTAGGCCGTGTGCTGCTGCGGCCGCTGCCCTGATCCCTGACCTGCTGCCCCTCATCTGCTGCCAGGCTCTTGGGGGGCGCCTGATGCACAGGCTGGGTCAGGCTGGGTGGCCTGGTCTCTCTATCGCTAGGGTCCAGGCAGCTGATGGACCTGTAGCCTAGGCTCTGCCCTGCTGCTGCCCTGAACCTGGACCGCGGGCACCCCCCCCTCCCTTACCGCTGCCCCAGGCCCTCATCCCCTGCGCCTCCCCCCTGCCCCTGCCCCTGCCCCCGCCCCCCCCCCCCCGCCCCTGCAGACGACCCCACCTACCCTGACGGGCTGTACTCCACGCTGACCTCGCTGCTGGCCCGGCTGCGCGAGCTCAGGGCCTCACGCTCCTCACTGGGCTCGCTGCTGGCGGCACAGCGGGCAGCGGAGGGCAGTGCGCTGGCGCGGCAGAAGCATGCGGTGGGGGAGAGGGGGAGGGAGGGGGGGGGGGGTGAGGCTTTGTTTCCTCTGGTTCACTGTGCAGTGGCAAAGGCTCAGCAGCAGCAGGGGGGGGGGGCTGGGGCAGGAGGTGCGCTGGAGTGTGTCGCCCCCTGGCCACTGTCCGCCTCTAGTCTGCTTCCAGGCAGCCAAGCAAGCAGCTGGGGGGCTGGGGGGGCTGCCCGCCCTGCAGCCTTACCTTGGCTGATGCCTTGGCTCCCCCCAGGGTCAGGAGTTCAAGAAGGTCATGGAGCAGTGGGGCCTCATGCGCCTGGCCTTCAGCGCCGCCCGCTGCGCCCTCTCCCCCCCCGCCAGCCTGCAGGTGGCCGCCTCCTGCTTTGCAGGTGAGGTCAGGGTGGGCGGGCAGCTGGGTGGAAGCTGGGTGGAAGCTGCCCTGCTCAGCACTTATACCTCACCTCCATGCCTGCGGAGCCTGCATGATGACAGGGTGCCAGCCGTTCCTCCTGCCCTCTCATTGCTCACTGATGCAGCTGGGTGGAAGCTGGGGGATAGCACAGACAGGGTTGCAAGCCTCCCCCTCCCCCCTGCCGCCATGTACCAGCCTTCCACTCCGCCCCCTGCCCTGCTGACCTGCCCCCCCCCCCTGGCCTTGTCCTGCTGACCTGCCCCCCTTCCTCCATGCAGGTGTCAGCAGCCCGGACAGCCTGGGGGCGCGCCATGCCCTGGCCCTGGCTGCCCTGGCTGCCCTGGAGCCCCAGGCCGTGATGGTGGTGGTGGCGGAGCTGGGGCCGCGCCTGGCGCAGAACCTGGCTCTGGCCCGCATCACAGGTCAGGTGACCTGGGGGGAGGGGGCGAGGTCAGGGGACCTGGGGGGAGGGGGCGAGGTCAGGTGACCTGGGGGGAGGGGGCGAGGTCAGGTGACCTGGGGGGAGGGGGAGGGTGTCAGATCAGGGCCTGCTGCCTGGAGGAGCAGGTGGAGCAGCATAGGGTGGTAGGGTCAGTGGGTCACTGCACCTGCTCCTGCCCCCCCCCCCTCACACACACAGCCCCACCCCTATCACCTGCCCCTCCCCTGCAGGCAGCCTGGGCGGCAGTTCCAGCTCCGGCCCTGGGGCCCTTCCCCGCCCGCCCCTCCAGCTCCCTCCTACCCTCTGCTGCCCCCCCTCCGCCACGCCTGCTGCACACGGATGGTGAAGGGGCGCTCAACCTCAGGTAGGGCGCCTTGGTGTCAAAGCAACCAAGAGCCTCCCCCTCCCCCTCACCCTTACCCTTACCCTCACCCTCACCCTCACCTCCCTGCTGCCCCCAGGGACGTGTGGTCAAGGGTGTACCTGGCCCGCACAGCAGCCGCCTGCCTGCAGTCAGGCGGAGTGGCAGGCGACCTGGCCGGCAGCGCTGGGTGAGGCCACGCGCTGCCACCCCACCCCACCCCACCCCACCCCACCCCACCCCACCCCACCCCACCCCCCACCCCACCCCACCCCACCCCACCCCACCCCACCCCACCCCACCCCACCCCACCCCACCCCACCCCACCCCACCCCACCCCACCCCACCCTGCTGGCTGTGTGGCTGTGGCTGGTGTCAGGGGCCGTGTGGTGGGAGGCGCTGGTGCTGCTGGCCCTGGGTGAGGCGCAGCCCCTGGTGGCCCTTGAGGCGGTGAGGGCAATGTTCGGGGCGGCGCCGCCTCAGCCAGGGCCGGGGCTGCAGCAAAGGTGGGGGCGGGGGCTAAGGAGGGTGAAGGGGCTGAGGGGATAGATGTGGAGAGTGGGGTGACGAGGGGTGGGGAGGGGAGGGGTGGGATGGTGGGGAGGTTGGGGGGTGTCGTCACGCAGGGCAGGGCGGGGCACACAAGGGCGCCCTAGGGGGCAGAGGGGGGCCAAGGGGGGGTGGCTGCAGGACTGGGCCCTGGCTGGACCCAGGGCCACAGCTCTGCTGCCAGGGGGAAGCCCTGCATGCCCCGGCTGCTGCTGATGCTGCCCACACCCGCTGCCCTGCGCCCTGCCACCCACCTGGCTGCCCCTGCCACTGTTGCCACACCCCTTGCTGCACAGCCAGCCAGCCCTCACTGCCCTGCTAGGCTGCCTGCCTCACACCCTCCAGCCTTGCCTCCACCCTCCCCCCGCTGCCCCTGCCCGTGCTGCCCCTGCTGCTCTACTTTTGCCCTGGTGCTGCCCCTGGCCCTGCAGCCCCCCTGCTGCCCCTGCTGCCCCCCTGCTGCTCCTGCTGCTCCAGGGGCCATGGCAGTGGCGCAGCCCCAGGGTCGGACAGGGGGCCCCTCATGGGGGCCAGCTGGCGCATGGTCATCAGCATGGCGGACAGCACGCCTGACCTGCCTGACACAGCCCCCCCTGGTAGGGCCATGGGGGGAAAACAGCCAGGGGGCAGAGAGCAGGGGGCGGAGGCAGGGGGCGAGGGGTGGGGGGTTGGGATGGGTGGCTGGGAGCAGGAGGGGCAGGAGGGGCAGGGGGCTGGGAGCTAGGAGCAACGAGGCCTTGCTAGGTGTGATGCGGTGAGGCCAGTGCTAGAGTGGGGTGGGGTGGGGCAAGGCTTGTGAATTATTTATTATGGAGGGATTTGTTGATACTTGAGTTATTGTAAGCATTATGTAATGGATAAACGGCTGTGCGAGTGCAGTATGCCAAAAGAATGGACGAGTCTATGACGATGTGACATACACACCGAGGCGCAGAGACGAGATGAGTCCATTAGTTTGCATCATGTACTTAGCCTGCCGATTATCCATTACATATATGTATATCTGAGGTGTATGCAAAATACAGGATCAAATAATTTCCCATAACTCGGGGGTGGACGGAGCCACTATGCTACCGATCTCAGTCGCACTCCAGCCATGAGGACCCCTCCGATAGCGAGCTACGCGTACTCTGCAGCTTTTCGAAACTTGCAAGTATGGCTTGCACGTTGCAAGTTGCAAGTCGCGAGTCAAACGACCTGTTCCGCGACTTGCGCGATAGCACCTCACCATTACGACTAAGCGCGGAAGCTTAGCTTAGGGATGATGCCACGCTGGCAAGTATGTTTATATATGCCAGGCTGGCATGTAAACACCGAGCTTTGGGTTCCGGGCAGGCTTGGTTAGCTCGGGAATGAACAAGGCAAGCGTACCGCATTAGCCGCTAAGCCGTTTGGATGCATAAAACTCGACATAATTGACCCGGCGTTGACTGCGCTTTTGTATAATTGCCGGCCGCAGGGTACGCTTTTGCATAATTGCCCGGGCCGCGGGGTACGCTTTTGTATAATTTGCCGGGCCGCGGACCTCACATATACCAGATAATCGCCTCTACCTCGCTCATTACGCGAACCTAATGGACTCGTCCTCGTAACCGCGGCCATATACACCTCGGCTGCGCCTCGTTGTATATGTCCGCGTCGACTCGGATCTCGTCCATTTTTTCCGTATAATGTACTCGGTCCGCCGATTATCCATCACATATACATTACATATATGTATATGTATATACACTGCTGCCCATCCACCTGCCCAGTGCCCACTTGCTCGCCCCCTAGGCTGCCTGCCTGTGTGACCCTCAGCCCCCGCCTGTTGCCTGCCTGCCTGCCTGCCTGCCTGCCTGCCTGCCTGCCTGCCTGCCTGCCTGCCTGCCTGCCTGCCTGCCCCCCCCAGGGCCTGGCAACAGCCCCTCCTCCCTCTTCACCCGCCTGTCCAGTCGGCTGTTAGCTGCGCTGCAGTCGCCCTCCCGGGCCATGCGGGTCAGCGCGTGCCACACAGCAGGTCAGGCCTGGGGGTGGCAGGCTAACCCTAGCCTGGGGGTGGAGGGGGTGGAAGGGGTGGGTTAAAGCTGGCTGGGTTGTGGTAGGGGGGGGGGGAGCTTCAGCTTGAGCTTGAACTTGAGCTAGAGTTTTATGCAGTTCTGTTTCTGCCCTGCAGGGTCTCTCCTCATTACCTGCCTCATGCCTCTTGGACATCACTGTTGTACCTCACACAAACTCAAAATGTATCATGTGACATGGTCCAGGATCGCTTGCTGTGGGCATGCCCTGCCCTGCCATGGCATGCCTGCAGCACACTCCTGACTGTGGCTTGCCAGCTGAGCTCGTCGCCTGGGTGTGACTGTGTGGTGTGACAGGTGTGATGTTTGAGTCACGGGCCTGGTGCAGCGCCCTGAGTGGGGGCTTCACTGGGGAGTCAGGCGCGGTGCAGAAGGCGGTGCGGGGCCTGGTTCTGGCGGTGCAGGCAGGTGGGGCGTGACGGGGGTGGGGAGCGGGCCATGCTGGGGGTCAAGGGCGGGTGGTGGGGGAGCAGGTGTGGAGGGAGGAGGGGGTGCGAGGGTGCTGGCCGTGAGAGCGACCTCTGGCCAGCCATCCACCTGATCAGGGGTTCTGGCACCAGGCCTGGCCTGGCAGCAACGCAGGCCACCTGCCCTGCTGCCCTGCTGCCCTGCTGCCCTGCAGTGGCTGGGGCCGA
>JASKMD010000001.1:2332650-2390777 GCA_030144725.1 Haematococcus lacustris | reverse complement strand
CAGGCGCCTGCGGGTCCAGCCTCGTCACCCACTCGGTCAGCCAGCGGGAGAACAGCAGGCGGTACCCCACTCGCTCCCCCTCCCACAGCACCTGCCGGGGGTCCTGCGCGGCATCAACATAGGGGGGCAGAGGGGGAGGGGGGAGGGGCCAGGTTACTACGGTGGGGGGGGGCAGCAGGGGGGGAGGGGGAGGGGGAGGGGGTCAGCAGCAGCAGCTGCGGGGATGGATCAGGAGTCCGCCAGTTGCTGTCCCCTCAGCTGTGGGGGGCGGCGGGGGGCAGCTGGGAGCAGGGGGGGGCAGCGGGGGGGGAACTAGCAGGAAGCGGCTCAGAAGGGGGAGGAAGGGTTGGGGAAGAGAGGTAGAGAGGGGGGGATGGCCAGCAATGGGCAGGTTGGGGAGGGGAGCAGCTGCAGGCTGCCAGCTGCCACCTCTGCCCCCTGGCGCCCTCCTTGTGTGGCCCTGGCTGCCGCTGTGAGGGGCGGGTGGGGAGGTGGGTCTGCAGCCCCTGCCCCGCTGCCCTGCCTGACCCCCCCCTGCCTTGGAGTTGGCCTCATCAATCAGGGCCAGGGCCTTGTCCAGCTTGTCACGGCGGCTGGCCTGCTGGGGCCTCTGCACACCACCACCAGCAGGGCAGCAGCAGCAGCAGCAGCAGCAGCAGCAGCAGCAGCAGGGGGGCTAGGGGGCAGGTCAGCTCAGCCTTCCATGGTTTGGGAGGGGGAGCTGGCTTGACGTCGACTTTGACTTCACTTGGCTTGACCTGACCTGACTGGGCATCAGTTGGCTTGACCTGACCTGACTGGGCATCAGTTGGGGCTGCAGCCTGCCAGGGACCTGCCAGGGAGGCTGAGCCCGGCCCCGTTGAACAGGAAGGAAGCTCACAAGTCTCACTCATGTGTGGGGTGAGGGAGGGGTGAGGGAGGGGGAAGGAGGGTATGGATCCATAGTGAGAGGAGGGGGGGAGCATCAGGGAGGGGCCCCAGGGGGGGGGAGCTCACATTCCAGCGCCTGCCCTGCCCTGCCTTACGCTGCCCCCTGCCCCCCTGGCTATGGTAATAGAGTGCACCCACTGCTGCATCTGGCACACAGGCTGCGCTGGAAGCTGCTGGCTGGCCCGTACCCCCATCCTGACCAGCTGGGCCCCCCCCTCCCCCCTGCATGGCTGCATGGCAGCTTGGCGGCAGCCTAGGTGCCCTGTGTGCTGCCCTGCGCTGCCCTGTGCTGCGCTGTTCTGGCTACATTGCTGGCGGCAGCGGGGAGCTGGAAGGTGGGGAATTGCTTGGGGGCGGCAGGGGGCAGGCAGGTTGGGGGCAGGGGGGGCACGGAGCAGGGGTCAGGGGTCAGGGTCTGCCAGCTCACCATGGCCAGCATCTGTGTGACCAGCGGCACCAGCTCCGGGTCATCCAGGGGTGGCGGCAACTCGCCCACTGGGCCGTGGGCAGGGCGGGGGCCTGGCCCAGGGTGCTGCTCAGGCAGGAGGGCAAGGCAGCGCACACAGCAGCACCGCTGTGCCCAGCTGCTGGCCCTGGCACTGCTGCTGGGCAACTGAACCTGTCTCAGCCGCTGACTAGCACGTGAGCTTAGGCATGTGCGGAATGTGCGTAAGGTGCGCAAGGGAGACGTTCGGGAGCGAAACGATGGAGGGCGGTGCCAGCTGTGAAAATCTCGTAGGGACTGGAGTCAAACTACCTGGACGAGTTGATCCAGCGATGGGAGGGCGATGGTGTTGCACTACTGGCGCGTGACGTCGCCGCTGTGGCCTGTGAGTCCACGAGCCATGCAGGCTCAGGACATGTTCCGTCAGTCCGGGTCAGTGCTCTGCCATACAACTACCAGTGCCGCTGAGCGCGTACCATGAAACGGAGTTATTGCACGGCGACGCGCAGCTCAGCATACCCCGTCCGTGCAACACTGTCCTGTGCAGACCTCGCGTCAAACGCCTGAATGCGCGAGTAAGCTTCACAAAAGGCGGCAAACGCTGGGTCGTGACGCGTGTGCAGCGATCAATCGTAAGCTGACTTAAAGTAGCATGCGAGCTAGTCTCTTCCTCACTCCACGCAGCGAAAGCGGCCTGTAGCGTACATGAAATGCTCTGGTGGATAGGTCTGCGCCCCTCTGTGGCCTGCGGTGCCGGATGCGGAACTCGACCTGGAGCCCACGCCATTGGAAGACCTAGGAGACGAAGGCTTTCCTCAACATGCATCGGCTAGTGAAGGGTGGTCGACAGTGAGTCAGATGCAACGGCTTGCTTGCAGGCGGAGCACTTGCAGGTCTCAGTGGACTGGTGTGTGCCCCTGCCCAGTGAGGCTGGCTGTGTGCCCCTGCGTGGGGGCAGTGAGCTCAGGGCGCCCCTCACTGCCCCTGACAGCTGGGCACAAAAGCTGCCCGGGGGATGCTGGCCTGTGTTAGCCTGTGCTCTGCTGTGCTGTGCTATGTGGTGCTGTGCTGGCCTGCCATGGCCTGTGCTGTGCCTAACAACTCTGTCACGCTAGCCCTCAGTGCCTGGCTACCCCACTCCTCTGGGGTCAGTGGTCTGCCCCCTCCGTTGGGGTTGCTGGTCTGGCATGTCTTGGGTTAATGGTCTGGCCCTCCCTCAGCGCCTGGCTACCCCCTCCTGTGGGTTGGTGGTCAATCAGGGCTAACCCTGCCAAGGGCCCAGAGTAGCAGTGGAGGGCAGGTGTGTGTCAGAGTAGCCCAGAGTAGCCAGGCTGGGCGGTGTAGGAGCAACGGACACTCCCCCACCTCTTTCCACTTCCACTTCTCCTCCCCTCTCTCACATTAATCACTTCCCTTCCCTCCCCCCCCCCTTCATAGTTGGCTCTTGTTGTTCTCAGCAGTTGCACTAGAATAGCCAAGAACAGCTGTTGCAAAGCCTGCTGCTGCTCCTGCTGCTGCTCTTGCCTGCACCCATGATATTGTTGCTGTGGCTGGCTAAGCTGCTGTTGTTGCTGTGGCTGGCTAAGCTGCTGCTGTCGCTGAATAAGCATCAAGCATGAAGCAGGCGAGTTGCCGCGTCATAGAGATGCGTCCACGCTTGACTAACCCTGAGCAATCCGCATCGCAGAGGTGCCGCTGTAATGATGCAGTTTCAGCCTGTACCAGTGCGGGTTCATCTTGGCGAACTGACTAGTCGCCCCTCCCGGAGCGTAAAGCGGTACACCTGTGCATGTCCGCCTCGGCACACTGGCTGGTAGCCCCTCCTGGAGCGTCAGTCATCAGTGCAGGAGGCTGGAAACTGCTCTGGACAACTTGGACTGGGCAGGAAACGGTTCCAGCTCCTGCTCGTAATTACCCGCACCACCGCCTATACACTGCGTACCACCTGCGTACCCGCACCACCGCCTTGTTAGCACGCGCACCACCCCCTGCGTGATCATGGTGGCGGTTAGCTGGGTGGTTGAAGATTCAAGCGAGATTCCCTCTGCAACAGGAAGTTTGTACCGTGATCGCTTCCTGCTTCCTATTGTCATCGACACCCAGCGCGCAAGTGCTTCAAATCACGAGCTCGGCCACTCATGGTGCCCGGCTGTAGCTGCCCCTGCACCTGTACTTATCCCTAGGCTAGACAAGCAAGGGGACCTGCCCTAACTCTCCTACCTCCCCACCATCCTATTGAACCAACAGCATAGCGCAGGGCTCCCTCCACCCTAGCCAGGCTTCATGCCAGCTCGGGCAGCGGCCAGCAGTTCAGGCAACACTCCCCCCAAGTCTGGGCACAGCAGCCGCACCCCGCAGCCACCTGCCCTGACCTCTTCTATGCCACCTGGCCAGCAGCTGATGGTGGGCGTGGGCGCCACGCTGCTGTGGATGGCCTGCTCCTCAGCTCTCATCATTCTCAACAACAAGGTGGGCAGGGCAGGGCAGGGCAGGGCAAGGCAGGGCCCCATGGCTGGCAGCAGGGTCAGAGCAGCCCCTCCACCAGGTCCTCACCACCCTTCCTCACTGGAGGGTAGCAAAGGGTCTGAGACCTCTCCTCCCCTCCGCTCCCCTCCACTAACCAGCCTCTACACTTTCCAATCCTGCCCATCTCTGCTAGGCTCCTAGCCCCCTCCCCTCATGGCTATTGGGCCCTAACTTTCGCAGCCACCCCTGCCTTGACACCTTCCCCTCGACTCCCAGGCTCCAGCCTGCAGCCAGCGTGGTGCACTGCATGTGAGCTTGACAGCGTCGCACCTGCCAGCCAGCTGCTCTTGGCCCTGCCAGCTAGGCTCTCCCCCTTGTTTGCGTACACAGCTCACACTGCCCTTTGGCACCCATGCAAGCAGTGTGCTCACTCTCCTCACTTCTCCCGTGCTATTCGTCTGCAAAACATAGGAGGTGTGAAGCTGCCTCCTCTACCCCACCCTTTGACTGCTGTGCAGCTGTACCGCATGGGGTTTGTGCATCCTTTCTTCGTCACGGGCATGGGCCAGGTAAGCTGCTAGGCTGGGTGGCTTGTACTGGCCTCCAACTGCCACAAGTGCCACAAGTGCCACTCCACTACAGCTCTGCGCGCCGTGGCTCGTGTGCGCGCGCACCTCTGCCGGGCAAGCGTTGCCGCTGCCGCCACCGCCGCCTGAATAGGTGTTCTCGGCGTTGGGCGGGTACGTGCTTGTACAGCTGGGCGCGGCGCAACTGCGGCCCTCGCCGCCGCCCGCGTTCTGGCTCCAGCGCCTCGCCCCCATCATCCTGTCCACCGCGGCCACCATGTTCTTCGGCAACGCCGCGTACCTCACGCTGTCGGTTGCGTTCATCCAGATTTTGAAGGTGAAGGGGCATGAAGGGAGCCAGAGTGGTTGACCCGCATCGTCCTGGCTTCACTCGCCCCCTCGGTGCTGATGGACTTGCCACCTGCCTGCCTGACTGACTGCCTTGGTGGGCCACCCCAGGGGATAAGGGATCACTTGCCTGTCCCCAGCCTGTGCCCTGCTGCAGCACAGCTGGCTCACCTTCACCTATCACCTTCCTGGGGATTTGCCTCCACCCCTCTCGCCACACCACACCACCTGCTGCCCCCCCCTAGGCATCTTGCTGACCTCCTACCCGGAGCTATGGAGAGGGTGGGTCAGTAGGCTTCCAGCAGCACCTGGTAGCGGTACCGACATCCTCCCTCGCCCCTCCTGCTGCTGTCGTGTTATCCCTACCCAGGGCTACCACTCACACCCCACACATCACACACATCATACGCTCCATCCTCAACCTCCTCCTCCTCCCCTTCCATGTTCGTCCTGCCTCCACCTTCGCTTCCAAGCAGGCCTTCACGCCCGCCCTCACGCTCTTGCTGTGCGTGATCGCTGGCTTGGAGCGGCCTCAGTGGCCGCTGCTGCTCAGCGTGTCGTTGATCGCGGGCGGGACGGCGTGTGCGGTGTGGCTAGAGAGCGGCACGCCGGCTTTCAACCGCGTCGGATTCCTACACTTTATGGCGTCAAGTGTGACCGAGGCAGCGCGAGTGGTGGGCGCCGAGGTGTTGCTGGGCGCCGCGCGATACAACAGCGCGGAGGCACTGGTGAGCTGCGGCGGCTGCCGTGCGCCCAGCTTGCGAACATCAGGTTGACCCTGCCTGCCTGGAAGTGAAGGGTTAGGGTGCATGCCAGCTAGATATTAGAAAGCATGGGGTCATGGGGGCTTGAGGAATGTCGTGACCCTTGCCAGCTGCCACTCTTCTGGTCACATAGCTTGGCTGTTGCTCATGGCACCCTGCTGCCAGGTGCCTTGACCAGGCTGCTCCGATGGCTGCTGAGATGTCAGGTGCCCCTGATCTGGCTTGGTGCACTTTGTCACATAGCCTGTTTTGGCACTGCAGTATGACAGGGTGCGGTGTGTAGTGCATAACCAGCACCTAAGTTGGGACACAGCTGTACGAGTTGCACCCTGAGTTGGCAGCAAAGCTACAACCCCCCTTGCATGACGCAGCTTGGGTGCTCGTCTGAGTATGAATGGCAGAGCTGACGTGGCAAGGTGTGGGCATCTGGCAAGTGGTGTGGTGTGATTGGTTGAAGTGTGTGACACAGGCTGGCAAAGTGTGACACATGCTGACTGGCTGCCCCTGGCATTGCAGGTGTACATTGGGGGACCCACTGCAGTGCTGCTGATGGCTGCCTCCTGGGTCACTGAGGCTCCGGCCATACGGCTGCAGACCGGCAGGTGGGTCACGGCTGCAGGCCAGTGGGCCCTGGCTGCAGGCACCAGCCCCAGCTGCATGCCAGTGGGTGGGCAGCCAGGCACCCAGGGTGGGCGTGCGCTGCAGCCAGCTGACCCAGTGCCCTGCAGCCAGCGTCCCATTGCGGCCCCCTCTGGCCTCTCCTGCCATCCCTGAGCAGGGGCCGCCTGGCCAGCGCATCAAGCAGCCCGCATGGCCGGTGACCAGGGCCAGGCTGCAGCCACCTGCTCCACTGGCCCCCTGCCCCCCAGGCAGGTAGGCAGGCATGCCAACAGGCAGGCAGTGTGTGTTCTGTGTGTGCGGCCTGCAGGTTGTTGTGGTCGCACCCCCTGGCCTTCCTCATGGCCTTCACCATGTCCTTCCTGGTGAACCTCACCTGCTTCTTCGCCATCAAGTACACCAGCTCCCTCACCTTCAAGGTGAGGCCTGCAGCTCAGTCCTGCAGCTCAGCCCTCAGGCCTGCAGGTGAGGCCAGCAGCACAGTCCTGGCACCCATGTGCCGTCCCCTCACACTGCACATCACGCCAGGGGCCTCCAGCTCTCAATCGTATCGGTCCCGAGCCATGGTGCGGCCAAGCAGCCGGAAGGCTGACGGCTTCACCGCATGACGACAGTCACACTCACATTTGTGGCGCCACACCGCATGTCGGCGCTGCTGCGCCACCTTACACGGCGCTCACGCAGCAACTAGCGTAGTAACGCGCTGTGGTCCTGTCGTGCCGAGTAAGCTACGCAGGCTGTACAAGCTGCGGGTACTTCATCACCATCATTGGGAGTCACCACCGCGCCCAAGGCAGTTGCGTGCATACTGCGCTGCGCAGGTCGCGGGCTGCGTTAAGAATGTGGCGGTGGTGATCTACGGGGTAATCGCGCAGCGTGAGGTCGTGTCGGGCCTGCAGATGCTGGGCTATGTCGTGTCGGTGGTCGGGTTCGCGATCTACTCGCAGCTAAAGACCCCCGCCGCGCTGAAGAAGAAGGCGCAATAGTTAGAGAACAGCCCTTCACAACACTTAGTGAAACCAGGCCGCGCCTGAGACAGCAATCCATTCATGTACATCGCCGGAGGTTGCCCGAGTTCGTAGCTACTTCTTCCTCTTCGGCGCTAGTTGCCAGCCCATTTTACTATAGCTTGGCATCGCCGCGCTTTCATTTCACTCGCAACCCAGCTATGGAGTCGCGTCATGCATGCATCTCACAAACTGTGACAAGCAGATGTGTGATGATACAGTAAGAATCTGAGCATTGGCGACACAGCATGGCATGGTGCAGCTCGCATGGACAAGGTTTTAGGCACTACCTAGCCCAGGACCTGCTCTGGCTGCTCAGCCACTGTTCCAACGCCTGACCCCTGCCCTCCCTTCAAACTGTACCACCCTCGTGCCAGTTCCCATCACCACCCTCATGGGCAACGCCAGCCCATGCCATTATCCCCGCTGCGCCCCCACTACATGAAACATCCGACACCTGGACTACCGTACTACCCTGACCTGCAGCGGCTGTGATGCACCCACCTACAGACTATCAGCACAAGTACAGAGGTACCCCACTGCCAGGACAGCCACCAGGCTAGCAAGGGTCCAGCCCCAAGCTGGGAGGTCGGGGGTTCTAGTCACGCAGGCAGCGCACACCCTTCCCAGGTTGCGAGGCAGGCTGAGGGGGTGGCAAGGCATCTGTGCCCCACCAGCCCCCACCCCCTGTCCCCCTGTCCCACTGCCTGCTGCCCTGCCAGGGGTCGGAGCTAAGCAGTGGCTGAGTCCTTGCCCCCCTTGCCCCTGCCACCTCCTCCCTGCCCCCAAACCATCCTCTCTCCCTCGTCCAGCTGTCACGGTCAGCTTGTCTGCCACCTTACCCGCGAACCTCCCACCCACTGCTGGCGACCAGCAGTAGCTCAGCTGTCATAGTCGTCCTCGTCCTGCAGCGGCCCCACCGCCCCACTGCCAGCCAGGAGCACCAGGTGGTGAAGTACAGGCAGCGCCTGCAACCCGGGCAGTGGGACAGCAGCAGTGCCCAACGCTGGCCCCGGCCCCGGCCCCAGCGCTGCTGCTCCCATTGACCCACTGGCTGGCAGCGCGCTAGAGGGGGAGGGCAGGGCGGCCAAGGGGCCCGGCCCTGATCCTCCCCCTGGCACCTGACCTGCAGGCTCAGTGCCCGCCCCTGCCTTGCCAGCCGCAACACCAGGGGCCGGGAGCGGGCCAGGGCAGCCCTGCGCCCCTGCGCCCACCAGACTCCCTAGCTCTGGTTCAGAGGGCCCTTGAGGCTCAGCTGGCTGCCGGCCTGAGCAGCTGGGGGTTGCTCCTGCCATATCAGGCGGTGGGCTGCCGGCAGCTGACCCTGAGCGCCGGCCTACAGCTGCTACGGGGCTGCTGGTTGGGGCTGGCGAGGGCGGCAGGGTGAGGGCAGGCGGCAGCGCTGATACTGGTTGGCTCGGCCCGGCTGGCGCAGCAGGTAGCGATGGAGTGATGGCGGCTGCTTTGCTGGCAGTGGGTGATGGGAGGGAGGAGTGGCTCTTTCCCTTCCGCAGCGCCAGAGGGTGTTGGGGGCGCAGGGACAGCGGGTGGGAGCAGCGCAGCGAGGACGACGCCGTGGGCTTGGTGGCCGGGGCCGCGGCTGCGACGGAAGCCGCGGAGTTTGTTGCGGTTGCTTTCGCGCAAGACGGGCGGGTAGGAGCAGAGGCCGAGGGCGAACGCAGGGGCGCCGGACTGACACCCGCGCAGGCAGCGCTGTTGCTGTCCCCTGCGGCCAGCACTGCTGCGGCGGCCCAGTCCCTGACGAGCTGTGCTGCCGCTGCCGCTGCGGCCGCCACATCGGAAATTGAGTGTTGCGGTATCAGGCCCGATGCGCTGTTCACTGACGCAGTCATCTGCAGCGTGGGGCTGGCGGCTGTGACTGCAGCAGCAGGGTCAGCCGTCCGAGAGAGCAAGCTGCTGAGAGCACTGGCAGGCAACCCGCCTGCCTGCTCCAGTACACCAGGGCAGCTCAGCGCAGGGCCACAGCTGCTAGCAGCCGGCGGCAGCATCTCCGGTAAGCTGGCAGGCACCCCGCCCCCTGCGCCCCCTGCCCCAGGCGACGCTGCACCAGCTGCTGCTGCTGCTCCTGTGGGGTCCAGCACAAAGCTTGCCGCAGAGGGATGTGTGACCTGGCCCTGCCCTGTGTGGCTGGTCTGGCTGGGGAGTGTGACCAGCTGGGGCCCAGTGTGACCAGGCCCCTCAGCGCCAGCAGCAAGGGTGCCTACCCCAGCCGCCCTGCCTGCCTCAAATGAGGTTAACCCCATGCTGCTGCTCTCCAGCAGCTGGCCCTGACCGCCAGCGCTCATCACAGCAGCTGCAGCAGCAGCAGGGCCCTCCCTGGGACTGGGCACCCCCTGCTGGCCGCCCACTACCACACTGCCAGCGCCAGAGGCATCCGCCCACAGCTGTCGGCCACCTGCAGGAGACACTGCTGCCGCCGCCGCTGCTGCTGCTGCTGCCAGGGCTGCGCCAAAGTCGGCGCTTGCCAGCAGGCTGTCTGGCCCCTGGCCCAGGCTGGAGCCCAGCAGCTGCATCACCGCGGCCTTCTCCTCCTCCTTCACCTCAACCTTGAACCAGGCAGGGGAGGCAGACGCACCTGGGCCCAGCCCCCCTGGGTTACCCCCACTGGTGCCTGATGCCCGCTCTGACACCCACCCTGGGGCAGCAGGGGATGGAAGCTGCGGAGAAGCTAGTGCATCACAGGCCACAGGGTCTGAGCCAGCTGCCAGCAGGGCTCCAGAGTCAGGCTTCACGGCCACACCCGGATCCTGCTCACCACAAACAGCAGCTGTGGCAGCGGAGCCTCGCCCGCCCCGCCCGCCCCTCCCCCGAGACCGACCTCTAGGGCTGCCCAGCTCCCCCTGGCCCTCACCTCCCCCCTCCCCCTTGCCCGCAGCTGCCTTGCGCTGTCGAGGCTGCCGGGGGGCTGCAGCACGACGCTTCCCCCGACCTCCTCGCCCCTTGCACCCCCCGCCCATGTCACTGTCGTCCCCGCTAGCTGCCCCAGCAGCTCCCCTTTCTGCACCACTGTCGCTGTCCGACCCCCCCTCTGCTCCTGCCCTGCCCTCCTGGCTGCCGGCCTCTCCCTGTAGGCTGCTCCGGCCACCAGAGGGTCGCTTGCGGCGCGGCGTGGTGACCGCGGTGCCTTCCTCCTCCCCTCCTGCTCCCACCCCCTCAGCCCCGTCATCCAGCTCCCCGCTGCCGCTCATGCCGCCACGGCTGGCCTTGCTGGTGTTGCAGGACCTGTGAAGGAGTGAGGAGGGACAGGAGGTCGCACACCTCACAGGCGCCGGTGGGGGCTGGCTGCTTCAATGCTGCTCAAGCATGGGCTCAACAGAGCTGCATGAGCTTGGATGACAAACCAACTGAATGTTTGAATGGAACTGTGCTGAAACGTCTGTGCTGTCCCCCTACAGCTCAGGCTGGTGGTTTCGCACCTGCGTCGCTTCACTGGCTTCACCTCAGCCTCAGGTGCAAGGTCTGGCGCTGAGGCTACGATGTCTTTCAGGAAGTCCATTGTTGCCTCTGTACTGACCAAGTGCTTCCTGCAGAAGTGAGGATGGTGCTGGTGGGTGGCATTTGACGTACAGAAATAGTGAAGCACTGGGCACTCACAAATGGCTGCAGCTCAGTGTCTTAGCCTGCCGAGATTGAGCGACCTCGATGGTCTTTTCACACAAGCGCTTCAGGAAAAGCTCCAGGGCTCGCGCTGCAACGTAGGACGCAAACCCAGTCACAGGACGCACATGCCTAGGACCCACAAGAATAGAACGCGTACCCATCATTACTGGTGTGGCCTGAGCTATCTTCCCCACATCCTCGTCGGCCTGCATCAGCTTCTTGATGCGGGCAGCTAGCGGACATGACTTCTTGTTCTTCATTACGATCCTTTCCGACAGCCGTGACGGCAATGCCGAGAGCCTAACTTTGCGCCTTGTAGGCAAGCAACCGACAAGTTTTTGCTTGTAACCACCCTCATGGCCAAATTAACACTTCCCGGACAGGGAACAGGTAGTGCAGTCTCTCAAGATGCTGACATTTGCGCTGCAGCGATGTGTTCGCACATTGACGCAGCTCCCCGCCCTGCCAGAGGTCTGTTCCCGGCACAATCAGCGCGTAGCTTGTCATGCTACTATATGCCAGTGTGCGTAGGCATTACTACCCAGCTTTCGCTGTTCTTGCGATTGCAACTCAGGCTGTCCGCACCCTGGCCACTGCGGCTCAAAGCGCGTCGAAGCCTAGCTCTAGTTTGCAACTGGTGAGCGGATCGCTATGGCAAAGTTAATCACTGCCGCGCTGAAGCTTTGCATTGCGCTGCTGCTGCAGCCTACCCCTCCGCTGCAGCTCAGCGGGACAGCCGCAACTGTCGCGACGCTCACTTGGCAAGTGGCGTCGAAGGAGAAGGTGTTGGACAGGGTCCAGGATGAGCTGCAGCAGGTACCATCGCTGGCGACGCTGCTAACAGTAAATCTCGGGGCCATGTCCTTGACTTCCGCATCTTTGGTCATTCACGCACGCTGCAGCTTGCCGAGGCATTCAACAGCCTACCTGAGCTGCGCCGGCTCGCGACAGACCCGTTCGTGCCTGCCGCCGTCCGCCAGAAGGTGGTAGCCAGCGTGATGCAGGGCTCCCAGGCGCATCAGATCACGCAGCTGCTGGTTGGTAAGTCTGTGTACAGCTCGTTGCTCGACACAGCTACCACAGCACTGTGGCAGAGCCCCCACAGCCGTGCATTACCGACACCGTCCCCCTCCATAAGCTGGGAGTTTAGCACCGCCCTTGGCATCCCCCTGCATGCAGGAGCATTGTCTGATGAGAATGGGTTGTCCGGCGTGCCCGCAATCTCCAAGGCTTACGACGAGCTGATGCTCGCCTTCAAGAAGGAGGTGTATGTCACCATCGTCACTGCACACGTGAGCATGAGCAGCCCATGGTTCCCAGGCCCACATGGAGCAGCAGCAGGTGCACCCAGGGGAGAGAGAGCTCCCAAGCCAGGTTAGCACACAAAGAGTGTGGTGGCACAGGCAACAAGCACAGCTGCCCCAGCAGGCGCGTGCGCCGCTGGACTGGCTCAGTGCTGGAGTTGGGGCCTGATGGAGGGCATCTGCAGTGTAGTGTGTAGGCCCATGGCAGGCACGGGGAGCAGCTGGAGTCAGGTGTGTAGGGAGCAACGAGGGGGCTGGCCGGGGTTGCCGTCCCCCGTGCCCCTGCCCCTTCCCCTGCCCCTCCTGCTCCTCAGCAGGTCAGGCTTAGGTAGCAGTCAGCCAGCTCAGTCACAGTGGAGTTAGGGCTCAGTGCTGTAGTCAGGGTGGGCAGGAGGCAGAGGCAAAGACGGAAGCAGTAAAATGTGGCAGCCCATCCCAGGATCGTGCGGGCAGCAGGTCAGGGCTCGGAGTAGCTGTGCAGGGTGCCGCCCTTGCCCCTGCTGTTGCTAGTGCTGGTGCTGTCGCCTGCCCTGGCAATAAGGTGGTCTGGTGCTGATTGCAGCCGCTGGACAAGATGGAGCGTGTGGAGGTGCGCAAGCAGGCTGAGAAGTTTGTGGAGCCGGGCTTCAAGCTGGTGGCCAAGGAGAAGGTGAGCAGTGGGGGGAGGGGGGCTGGTGAGAGCAGAGGCGGCCAGGCCACAGCAGGCTGTATGCAGCAGGGGCCAGGCACAGGCCCTGGTCAGGTGAAGCAGGCAGTGGCCCAGTGGCCGCAGCCCAGCCCAGGGAAGCCAGGGGTGGGTGCAGCCAGGGCTGTGGGGCCAGCAGGCCGCTGGCTGTGAGGGGCAGGGGCAGGCCAGGGGGTGTGGGGTGGGGTGGACCGGCTGCTGCTGTATCCTTGGGGGTGTGGGCTGCTGAGGGTGGAGCTGCTCCTGATGCTCAGGCGGTGCTGCTCCCCTTGTCCAGCTGGCTGCTGCCTGTCTGCAGGTGGACCGCAAGCTGCAGGGCGGGTTTGTGTTGGAGTTTGAGGACCGGCTGGTTGACCTGAGCACCAGCAAGAAGGTGAGGGGAGGGGCAGGCGCAGGCGGGAGAGTGGTCAGGGACAGGTGTAAGGGGTGTCAGTGGCAGGGGGGGGCGGGGGGGCGCAGGCACAAAGGCGGTCAGCGGCAGGAATGCCTGCCCCACAGCAACCCGCAGGGACAGCTGTCAGCAGCCGCCCCCTCTGCCGCCTCAATGCTGCTGACTGGCCCCTGACTCTGTGTTTGCTGCGGCTGCAGGTCAGCGAGTTCAACGCCCTGGTCACCAAGCTCGAGAACGACATGAAGTAGAGCGCCTGAAGTAGCACGCAGCAGTGGCACTCAGCAGCGGGAATAGGCCAGGGCAGCTGAACCTGGTCTTGCGGCCTTGCCGATGCTTGTCTCACCCTCACAAACACTATTGCTGTAAGGTGCTTTATTACGCTGCAGTGCGCAGGCTTGGGAAGTTTGTACACTGCCCGGGCTATGCAGTCGTTCGCGCAAATCGTTGCCTGGATGAGGGCACCTAGGGAGAGGGTACATGCGGCATGCAAGTTTCGTACACGGTACAATATTCAACCATGCATGTACCACTCCCAAACCCTCACTCACAGTCCGACACATCTGCTGCTTGTGGGTGTGCCCCAGGCTGTACCAAAAATGAGAGAACCAAGTGGGAGACGCCAAGTCAGGTCATCTCGTTGGCCTTACAACAGTTTCTAAGTCTAGTTTTGACCAGTGGCTGACGGGCCGAAGGTTAGGCCAGATCGCGTGAGAGTTCATCTGATGTTTGTTACGTGATGATGTAATGCTGAGGCAATAATCGTAACGCCCCTATGAGAAGTGTGACGTGGTGTGGTGATCTGAGGCCGGGTTCGATTCCCAGGCAGACTTCCTGACAACGCCCAGTCTGTCATGGAGAACTCTGTCACCGTCGCCGGACGTCTCGTAACAATGTTGTTGCTTGTTGAGCACATTGAGGCCAACTTGCATTGCTAAACATTGGACGAAGCTACCTGTAGGGACACAGTATTGCAAGGATATAGGAAGAGCGCTATCACTGTCGATGGGTCTCTTTAGCCGCAGGCTGTGCGCCGCACCTCGGGGTATCATGAGTGCTGTAAGGTCCAGATGGGTAGAAATACATACAATCATGAGTGAACCTGTAAAGGTCGCGCCCTTTGAGTTTGGGCCCTTTTACCCCCTAGTTGCCCATCATAGGCATCGTCGTAGTAGCTCTGTTTGCCCAGCCACTGCCTGCACTACAGGTCGCGTCGCAAGTCGCGAAAAGGTCGCCTATGTGCCCCTTTGTCCCCCTTTGTACCTTTTATTCAAAACTCATTAAGGGCCAGCGCCGTGACTTACAGCGTCCTGCAGCCAGCGCCGGGCACTGAACAATTTATATAGCCGGGACAAAGTACAGATACATTGCTCAAACCAGGATGGCGGCTGTGCAACAAGGTGCGTGTATACCTGTAGCAGCCACACAGATAGCGCTTGGTGCTACTAAGTTGACCGGGTTACTAAGTTGACCGCTTTGGCTGTGTGCGCACGCCCTGAGGAAAATTCAAATTTTGACGAACGGAGCCCATAGGCCACGGATAGCAGTTGCGCCTGGTGCGTTGCAATCGTACTTTTGCGCTGTATCCCGCTGATGGTTGTGCCTGGCCTGAAGCCTGTGGCGCCCTCCACATTGAATGTGCTTGAGACGCAAGCTTGCTACTGGAGGCTTGTAGTTGTAAGGTCGCTCGGATCAGAATGCCTATCGCAGCACCGTGCACTGTCACGTGACTGCCCAGTCGAGCGCGACGGTGGCTGGAGGTGCATCTATAGTCCTAGTTACATTTAGTAAGTGGCGCAGCACCATCAAACGCGACATGCCCCATGCCTTGACTGACCGGAATTCGGTGTTCCTGTGACCGGCGCCAGGCACTAGCAAGGGCTCCATCCGCGACCCTTGTCACACACATGTGTCCGTAGCAAGCACATCTACATAATAGGTAAGATTGCTGCAACATGCAAGTGAGGTGTGAGTGACAGCTTCACAGCAAGCCCATGGCACGCCCAGCCATGCCACAGCCATGAAAACTAATAAAATCGTATGCCACTTTGCTAGTGGCCTGTTATCACTCCAATGAAACTACAACCCAAGTTTCATGTGGCAGTGACGATGCGTTCAGCACTGACATGGGTATGCAGTCCCCCGACCTCATGTCCTCTCACTACCACCATGTGCCATCCTATTTGGCTGCAGGAAGGCATGCCAAGGTGTCTATGTTGAGGTGTGTGATGGCAATCATGGGTCTAGTTGGTGACAGGTGACATGTGCATCGCCAGAGCATCCAACCAGTCAGCTATGTGCATGTTCCGCACGGGCTTCACGGTGGGCTGCCCATTGCCCACCACAGCCCACAACTCTTGCAGCTGGTTTTTCAGCAACTTTGAGGTGGTTGGTGGTAGCTTGTTGCTAGCTAGCTTGCAGCGGTACAAAGCTACTGCCTGCAGGTGCCTGCCCTTATCTGTAGCCTTGTCCGCTGCATACTGCTGCCAGGAGGGTGCTGCCAGGAGGGTGGGTCACTGAACTGCCACAGCCGCCCGTTGACCGATAGAATGCTGCATGCACAGCAAAGGGGGCATCTGACTTGAGTGCAAGTGAGAGCTAGTGCATGTCAGTGCATGTGAGCGATGGTTGATGCTGATGTTGAGGTATCTTACCATGAGGCTTGGCGGTTTGAAGGTGACATTGGTTCCTGTGGCTCAAGAACAAGGGTCCTGCATGACGAACAAGATCAAGGCAATGTTGTTTGTTGTAGCCCTTCTCTACCAGCTGCCGTACAAGCTGGACATTGTATAGTATTAAAGAGCTTTGTAAGTACCAACCTGTCGCTCAGCTTGGGTGTCGCCCCCTGCCCAGCTCGTTGTAAGCCATGCCGGATAGCGGCTACTGCCAAGTCCATGGAATGTTCATCCTTCTGATGTTGTAGCAGTTGCGCCCTGGAACCCTGCAAGAAACACACAAAAATAGCATGCACCATGGGGCATGCACCCTAAAATAAGGATCTGCAACAAGGAGGTCTACAGGAACATGTGATGCAAACAAACATATGATGCATGGCCACTAACCTCCAGCAGTGATTGTGTGGCAGGCCCCTCGCTGCTGCCGGACACCGGGCGTTGTGCGGCAGTTGCAGTTGGAGCCACATGCGCCAGCCCAGCCCCCTGCCCCTGCAGCCCTGCCCCTCCCTGCCCCTCGCTGCTGCCAGCTGCCAGGATGGTGGGTGGACGGCGGGCAGGACCTGCAGCCACATGCGCCAGCCCAGCCCCCTGCCCCTGCAGCCCTGCCCCTCCCTGCCCCTCGCTGCTACAAGCTTCTGGGAGTGTGGGTGGACACTGGGCAGGAGGAGTTGAGTCCTCCCCCACCATCCTGGCTGCAGGCGCTGGCTCTTGGGAGAACGGTGGTGCTCCATTCGCAGCTTGGTACCGTCTCTGACAAAGCTGTACACAACAATGGTGAGCAATGAGGGCGAGGTCTTTGGCTTCACAAGCCGCTTTCAACTGGCTGTCCACAACACTGGCTGGCCCAATGACACACAGCTTGTACTCGGGGGCACGAGTGAGGGTACCCTTAAGGCGCAAGGCTTCATGACGCAATCGCCATGCCACCTCCATCCCATCCTCCCCCTGGTGCACACCCACAGCTACCCATGCATAGAACTCCCTGGTGACGTTGGGGAAAGTGCACTTGCAACAGAGCACGCATTTGCCCTGGTTGGGGTGCTGGAACCTTGGCATGCCTTCCTGCAGCCAAATAGGATGGCACATGGTGGTAGTGAGAGGACATGAGGTCGGGGGACTGCATACCCATGTAAGTGCTGAACGCATCGTCACTGCCACATGAAACTTGGGCTGTAGTTTCATTGGGGTGATAACAGGCCACTAGCAAAGTGGCATACGATTTTATTAGTTTTCATGGCTGTGGCATGGCTGGGCGTGCCATGGGCTTGCTATGAAGCTGTCACTCACACCTCACTTGCATGTTGCAGCAATCTTACCTATAATGTAGATGTGCTTGCTACGGACACATGTGTGTGACGAGGGTCGCGGATGGAGCCCTGGCAAGTGCCTGGCGCCAGTCACAGGAACACCGAATTCCGGTCAGTCAAGGCATGGGGCATGTCGCGTTTTTTTTGGATCACGCCACGTACCTGGGCCAGCTAGGACTAGAGATGCACCTCCGGCTCCTGTTGCGCTCGACTGGACAGTCACGTGATTTTGCAACGCGTCGCTAGAACAATTTGTGGGATGCCCAGTGATAGAGACCACTACTATAGGCTCATCCGCGGGGAAACATCTTCGCCCACCACCATCGCGGCCGTACTAGAGGCCAGCGACACAGACACGGCTTGAGCTATAGAGCGGGCTGGTGCAAACGCGATGTCCTGAGGTGGCCTGTGTGACCCAAACTGACCCATGCGAACATTTTATCAGGCGTGTCACAGCTGACCTGTAGGGACACAGTATTGCAAGGATATAGGAAGAGCGCTATCACTGTCGATGGGTCTCTTTAGCCGCAGGCTGTGCGCCGCACCTCGGGGTATCATGAGTGCTGTAAGGTCCAGATGGGTAGAAATACATACAATCATGAGTGAACCTGTAAAGGTCGCGCCCTTTGAGTTTGGGCCCTTTTACCCCCTAGTTGCCCATCATAGGCATCGTCGTAGTAGCTCTGTTTGCCCAGCCACTGCCTGCACTACAGGTCGCGTCGCAAGTCGCGAAAAGGTCGCCTATGTGCCCCTTTGTCCCCCTTTGTACCTTTTATTTAAAACTCATTAAGGGCCAGCGTCGTGACTTACAGCGTCCTGCAGCCAGCGCCGGGCACTGAACAATTTATATAGCCGGGACAAAGTACAGATACATTGCTCAAACCAGGATGGCGGCTGTGCAACAAGGTGCGTGTATACCTGTAGCAGCCACACAGATAGCGCTTGGTGCTACTAAGTTGACCGGGTTACTAAGTTGACCGCTTTGGCTGTGTGCAGATACTGGCGCGGATGTTCGAATTGATGTAGCGCGTGAGTGTCGCAGTAGCTGCCAAGATAGCGTGGGGCGAACCCGGTTGACCCAACTCACCGTGCGACATGACCTGCTTACAATGTGCAGTGAAGGACCCCGCGGCTAAGAGGTATGCTGGATCAAGCTGGTATGTACCAGCCCAGGGACAGACCAGGAGCCACCTCCCTCTTATCCCTGCAGCACCCTGTACGACAAGCTTGGCAGCGCTGAAGCTGTGGAGGCGTGTGTGAAAGTGTTTTACACAAAGCTGCTGGCAGACCCCGACTTGGGGCGGTTCTTTGAGGGCGTGAACATGAAGCTCCTGGCCTACAAGCAGGTGGGGGCTGCACCTGTCAGTGCAGCAGAGCCTGCTGGGAATGAGGACATATCTTTGTTTCACATCAACACCACCAACAGCCTGGTGTGGCTGCTTGGTATCGCTCACTAGCAACTAGGGCATAGAACTAGGCAAGCATGAGGCCTGGCTGGTGTGAAAGGCCAGCCAACTACCACATATCGAGTCACAAAGCAGTAATAGGAGTGGCCCAGTTCTGGTCGTTGGGCAGGACTGGCTGGAGTTGTTTGCCTAGCGGAAACAGTATCACAAAGATCCTCTGGCCATTGCAACTGCATATGCGTGTGTGGCGCAGCTTGCATGCATCAATCATGTTCATTTGCGCGTGTTTCATTGCATGGGCGTCCCATGCAAGCGATCCCGCTGGTGTCCCCTCACCCTGCAGACCCAGTTCTTAGCATTTGCGTTTGGTGGCCTGCCTTCCTGGCAAGGCAAGAGCATGTCAGCTGCGCACGCTCACCTGGTGCGGGACCAGGGCCTCAACCTGACCCACTTTGACAAGGTGGGCTGCCCAGGACCAGAACACTCAGGGCACCCCACCACCCTGCACCCCACCACCACTCGTTGCCACCACTGAAGTTGGTGCTGTCCTCCATTGGCTACGTGTCGTGCTGCTGCTACAGTCTTTGCTCCTACTCCCATAACCTTACACCTGCCCCTGTTAGTGTCCCTTTTATGTCTGCAGCAACTGATCCTGCTGACCCACTGTTTTACCCACAAGCTGCCCTGCTGGCCCCACTCGCACCGCCCTTGCACTGTTGCACCCCAACTTACTGGTATCCCACCACAGCCCACCACTCTACCCCAACTGCCCCTGCTGTCATGCCCATGAAATGCAGGTGGCAGCTCACTTTGTGGCGACTATGACTGAGTTGGGGGTGGCGACAGAGCACATTGAGCAAGCCACCCAGGTGCTGCTGTCAGTCCGCCCTCAATTCGACCCGGTAGCCATCCTGGAGAATGAGGAGGCAGTAGAGGCAGAGGCAGCCTGATGGCTGGGACTACTAGCTTCACGGGGTTGGCCAGGATTTGAACCCAGGATCAGTGACTCCACTTCAGCCAGCTGCTGCTGCCCATTAGTGCCATGTCCAGCGTTTTTCAGTCCTCCTTTGCTTCATCTAGGGTTTCTTTTGGGCCATCATTATCATTATCACCATCACCATCGTCGTCATCATCATCGTCATCATCAGCATGATCACGGCATTTGCCTGTCGGCATCATTGTGACACCCCGGTGCAGACTGAACACCGGACCATACCATGTGTGGCATTGTGTGTTAAGGATGTGTGTGCGTGTTGTTGGCATTGGTGATACAGGCCACCGTCCACAGCCGCCATGAGCCGTCACTTGCGTTGTTGCACCATGTAGGGTGGCTGCAGCAATGCAGACTGCGGCTCACACAGCCACACCACTGGGGCGCATGGCAGGGGCTTGCCACACCTCATGGTTGAGATGACAGCACAGCTACCAGGTCCAGTCCTGGGTCATCAGCATGATCATGTCCCCTTTAGCCATGACCACTTCAGAGCATGGGTGCAATGGTGTGGTTGCAGAGCACCTGGCAGCTGGTGTTGACAGCCCTGCACTGATGCTGCCTTCGTGTGGGTGTGCTGCAACTCAAGGGTTTAGTTGCGCCCCGTACCATACCATTCATGTCAAGCAAGGCCCACTGCCTGCTGTAGTGCCAGGAGCGCATGGTGTTTGTGTAGGGTACGGTTGCATGCTGTGTGGGGTGTGGTCAGGGTCGTGAGCTTGTGGACCCTGTGGCCGCACTTGAGCCTTCCAGAGCTCTTGCAGCAGGGTATGGATAGTTGGCTGCTGGGTACTCTCATGTAGCTATCAGTTTCAGGTCTGGTGGTGACTGAGGTGTGGCATTGGTAATGGTATATGATGTGGAAGGGATTGACAGGGGTTATAAATGTAACACGGAGGCGTATGAAATGTGTGGCGCAACCCCTTTCGCAGACCCTCCTGATAGTAACAATTCAACAGATTGAGTAGCATTGCATGTAATAAACTGTGGCGGCAAGGAAGTGCATGTCTCACCCAGTTTGGCCGACTTTGGGTTGGGTATGCGTTGTTACACCTTGGCAACTCCTGAACCCCACAGCCCTCATGCTACACCAAAATAAAGCAAGAGTTGGAATCGAACCAGGCTGCGAGCTCATCATTGTAAAGGCTACCGACAGTGTGCTTAATGCCCACTTCAGCTCAGCCTTCTGGTGTGTGTGCCTGTGCCAGTGCCTGCGCCTGTGCCACACACATCCCCTTTGTTAGGGGTTCATTGTTTTTTGTTGCTTGGGTCGTACTTCTTGGTACGCTCAGGGGTGCGGCCTGCGTTGAGGTGCGAAACAAATGTAAGTTCACGACATGTTCACGACATGTTCACCTAATGCACTAGGTGTAGCGCGGTGTACCTGATGCGGACTGCACAGCGGCGAATGTTCAGCGCTGCTAACAAGTCCCGGTCACCCGGCCTGCGGTGCAAGGCGAAAGAAATGTAAGTGGCATGTCATGCAGGACATGTTCACCAAGCAAATGCGTCGTCAGGCCAATGCTTACCCAATGGCTTTGGTAAAGCGCAACGAGCTCCTGGTGTTGGGGGAATGTTTCACTTCGCTGAACATTGCTCGCTGCAAGTCCGCCTTCGAAGGTCTGCAGCCGTTGTAACACACAATGCGCGAACGTGTAAGGGCAAGTATAAGCTAAGTAAGGGCTACTGCCTAGGCTAGACCTCACCTCAACCCTGAAGAAGTGCTCGCCTCGGAGCCGGGTGCTTGCGATTGCGCCTCGTGCGCCATTGTAGTTATGGCAGCTTGGCCTGGGTCCCACAACTCCCCAGTGAACATGTCGAAGTGTACTCACAACTAGGGAGCGCAACCTAGTCGAGATCTCGACGAGATCTCGACTAGTCAAATCTAGTCGAGATCTCGACTCGATTTGACTCGACGAGACGGGTTTTTTTGAATTCTGCCATGGGATGATTTCACTCAGCGCACTCAACTAGCTGCAGGCAGGCTAGGTGCATCTATCTGCCCGCCTGCGTGCAAGTCAGGCGCCCCCAACATTCAAAAAATGGCAGTAAACCGACCCCTGGTAGTAGGACGGCTGTAACTCTGCACTCGCTGCGCCAAATTTAATGCTAGCTGGCTCAGTATGTAGCCAACCCAGCCAGCTACCTTTCACCCATTCAGAATAAACATACACCGAGTAGGCCGTGCACAACAAAGCATCAAAGTTAGTGATTCAAATTTGGGCCGTTGCGGGGCATGCCGTCATCGCTGCGACCGCCTTCGTCGCTTAGGCTGCTCTACATGCGCATGCGCGTCGGCAGCAGCAGTCGGATCGGAAAGCGGTTGCGGCGATGTGGCAATGAGCCCACCTCCCCCCCTTACCTAGAGGGCAATGCCACAGCTCGACCATTGGGACTTACAGCATGCTACTTACTATGTTACGCTTCTTTTAGACATTGTTACACACGCTCATACTCAGATATGTCAATAGCTCACTTTGGTCTGTGACCCCCAACTCCCTTAGCCGATCTCAGGACCAGGGCCATGCAGTCAGTCGCACAACTCCACACCATGACCGAGTTTGGACTCGGCTCCTCTGAGAGTTACACTCCCCTACATGCCATCAACCTGCGTGCAAAGTTTCATAGCTCAACTGCCACCCCACAGCCCCGTGGCCCTGAGTCTGCTTGGAGAACATGATGTCACTTTGAAGATGTCAAACTGATAGAGGCATGGGCTGTTTAACGTGCGGTTTGTTTTAGTAGATGCGCCAAGGGGTCAAGAACAAACATTACGTATCGCTTTTTCTATGGGTGCAGCGGGTGCAACACAGTGGAGGACACAGTGGAGGAGGGGGGGGTGTAAGCCGGTGATACCTTAGTGTGCGCCGACCCAAATGGTGTGTTCGGCGAAAGCGAATACGCCCAGAAGTTTCAATCACCCCGTCAAGGTGCCCTGCACGCCCGGCAGACATCGCGTTGGTTGTTGGTCGGACATTCCATTTGTGCACAATCAGCTCACTACGCTAGGTAGATGGGGTCACAGCGATGTGGCTCACCGTGCCAAGGAGACCCGTCTCGCCGATGTGATTTGTTCGCGGGCACATGTGGCAGTACGCGAGCAAAGACTCCAATGTCGTGCGCTGATGGTCAGATGACGCGCATTGATTTGCAGCTACCAATGTGCCAAACGCTATCGAAAACGATGCAGTATTTAGAGAGTACTTGCATGCATATTACCAACCCCATGTTGGGGGCGCCTGAGTGCAAGGCACTATGTAACAGTTGTGTTTTAAGGTCGGAATGCATGTTTGGCTGTGGCATAAGTGCCGCCAAGCATGCTGAGTTGTGCGGCTATTGTGTCCACGTAGAGCGAGTGTATACGTACTCATCGACAGCCTCGGAGTCCTGTAGTGGTAATACAGTGAACTTGCATCGTGACGACGTCGTAAAGAACTAAATCATGAAGAGGATAAAAGTCATTGCAAACCATGAAGTCTCTAAAATGTTGAGTGTCAGGATTACTACACACTACGAGTTGGGGAAGTGATGGTGGCCTGCAGTGATTGTACTAGGAGGTGGTGGTGGCTGTCTACTCGCCCATGCGCGCGAGGAGCTGAGCCTCAGTGTTGTGGCGAGCACCCAACCCAGCGTTGGCCTTGATGTAGATGAGCATCTTGGCGCGCTCTAGGGTGAGCCTGGTGCGGGCAGATGTGAACAACCTGCCCCATGCTGACCAATTGCGCTCTGATGCAGCCGAGGTGGCATGCACACCCAAGAGCCTGCTGGCTGCAACAGCCAGATTGGGGAAGCCGCGGGGGCCTGCCTTGCCCCAAAAGGCTCGCCGCATGCTGATTGGCTCCACGGCCACCCTGCTAGCTGCATCTGGTGGCTTGGGGGCAAGCAGAGCTGCGAACCTCTCCAGCTCGCTGTCCCCCCAACCACCAAGCTGCAGCACATCTACCTCCCGCTGCACTGCTTGTTTGACCTGGCTGTCAGTGAGGTCTGGTCGCAAATGCTTGCTGAGGCGCGCCACCGTGGTGATGGCGTCCTCCTTCTCCTGTGGTGACAGCAACCCAAAGGGGGGCTGGGGAGATGCGTTGAGATTGTCCTTGGGCGGGGCAAAGTTCACGCCGTCTAGCACGTAGGCGGCTGGCATGACCGGCCAGTAACCCTTGGCCAGCCGCTCCCGCAACAAGTCTAGCACGCCCAGTGTCCACTGCGGATTGTCACGCGACACCTCAAGCACCCACTCCTCCGCATCCTGCACAGCATGGGCAGGGTGATTTGTACAAGTGCAGGCGGGGCTAAGCATGGCCTGTGTGTGCGGCTGCAGGCCGGGCGGAGCATGCTTGCCAATTGTACATGTTGTGCGCATGCTGGCTGTGACGGATGTGCAGCTATGCATGCATCACCTTCAACAAGTTGCGCCAGATGGGATGCTTGTAGGCAAGCTCCCTTTGCGTGCCTCACACATATGCATACCTTAGCAAACGGGATTTCTGCATCGATAAACCACATATGAATCCTTCGCCAAAACTCAGTCATGATGTTAGCAGGCATGCGCTGGGCTGGGTTCCAGCACGCAGTTATGCGCTCAAAGGGCATGTCATTAGATGCAACATCAGCATCTGTAGCGTCTTGTCCTGAGCGGGGCCGCTTGTTGCACTGGTGCCTCTTTGCGTCACTCAGGTTGCCACAGGAGAGGGCCACTTTGCAGTCATTGCACACCGCCTTGATCTTGCCCCCAACAACCTCGATGCTGTACTTTTGCGCATGCACGCTGTTGGCGTGCGCCTGGACAATTTCCTCGAGCGTCAGGAGTTTCTTGTTGTATCGCGCGGTGAGTTCGGGGGGCTGAGGCGGGAGAGGGGCATCGGGCTCTATTTTGCGATTCAGACGCTGCTGGGCATGTCCGGGCATGTCTATGCAAACCAACTTTAACCGCCACCCCAGCCAGGCCAGCATATCATTCGCTGAGCGGCGCCACAACGTCCACACAGGTGCCTTAAGCAGGTGCGCTATTCAAAAGGCTCATCTCGAGTCCATCTCGACCGTCTAGTCGAGTCGAGTCAGAACTCGACTCGAAATTTCGAGTCGAGACGTCTCGTCGAGTCGAGTTGCGCTCCTTACTCACAACGCAAGTTTCCTAGGATTTAAAGCGGCAGTCACACACAGTCAGTGTAACTCGCCGTTCACATTCAGGAGACACTGCAACATCGACCTCCATACACCTTGGCAACTGGGCTGAAACTAAGCCCAACGTTGTCCATGCTGGTGGGCACGTCCTCACAACACGCCCTCGCCACCATGACCACATTTGTACTCCGCTTTATTCTGACGCCGCGGTACCGATCGCCGACACCGATCTGCAGTCCCCTATCGCACGTGTTGGAGTAAGCGAAGCGCGCGCACTACCTGGTTACAATTGCCTTTGTAAGCGCACAGTGATGATGATGATGGTGAGCAAAGGGAAGGAATGGGGTAGGAAGATGGGAGGAGTGACAACGGAGTGACATCGCCGCAACACCGTGTCCCTGCCAGCCTGTCTGCTGAGATGCTAAGCAGCTTGAGTACTGACTGACAGCGTCAGCGGTGCAACCCATCAGCACCAAACACCAAACACAACAAACCACAAACATCTTCAAACGGAAAACATGCCACGTCGTAATGTGTGCATGCGGCATGATACGGTTCTATCAGGTCCTTATGGGGCCCCAGCAGGTTTGCATATGGCCACGCAGTATTCTTAAAGCTGAGCCACCACTGCCACCCTCTCATGGCCTGCACAAGCCATGCCCTCCGCAGCCAAGCCACCTGGCAGCTGACGGCTTGAACAGTGCCACCGCGGCACCCGCCCGTCGCCCAAGCCTAGACCAGCCGTGCTCCACCACGACTGCTAGCCCCTGCTGCCCTGCCCTTGCATAACTCTCCTCGCCCTAACGCGGCCCACCCTCACCCCTAACTCCACTCCTACTTGCCATGCTGCTGCCCACCCCTAGCCTCAAGCCCACCCCTACATTGCTGCTGCAGCCAAGGCATCCAAGGAAGGCCGCTCACTGCCGGAGGGCCCGCCTCGCCCCTCAGCCGCCAACCCCCTGTGCACCCACCCTCTGCACCCAGGCCCACCCTGCTTCCCTGCCTTGCTGCTGACAAGGGCCCCCCCTGCTGCTCACCCTTGCTAGCCCCCCTGCTACTCCCCCTGCTGCCTCCCTGCTGCTCCACCTGCTGCTCCCCCTGCAGCAGGGTGGCCTCAGGGGTTGACCCTGTGGGGCTGCCAGTCATCCTCCACGCTGTAGGTCACGCGCTCATTCTTGAACAGCTGCAAGTAGTCCACCTGCACACGGCCCAGGAGCACAGCCTGGCTTGCCTCTGGGCTAGCCTGACTCTTGGCCCCGCATGACTGTAAGCCCAGGCAGGCGTGGCTCAGCACCCTGCCTAGACAGCCTCTAGCCATGACTAGACTAGACCTGCCTCTAGCCATGAGTAGAAGCCTGGCTGAGCCTCCCTGACCCCTTCTCGGCCCCTCACCTCCTCAGCCAGCGGTGAGTCATGGGGCCATGGGGGCAAGCTGGGCAGGCAGGGAGGCCCCTGCTAGGGAGTCCCTGCCTGCATGCCCAGGCCCCCTGGGTGCCACTGCCACACCTCTTCTGACCCACCACCCCACATTCCCCCGTGCCTTCCCTTGCCTTGTGGACAGGCAGACAGACACCCCTCCCCTCCTATGACACCCACAGCTACACTTATCACACTGGGCACGTAACTTGAAATCTTGATTTCGTGGCTGTTGTGCCGGGCCCCTGCCCCCTCCTCAGTACCCATTCCCTTGCCCTGCTCCACCGGGCCAGGACACCTCCAGATGAGAGCACAACCCAACAGTCAAGCACCTCACAGAGCCTCTTTTGTCATCGACAGTGGCAGTGGACACAAGCAGCAGTAGGGGCAGCACCACCGACATGCTACAACAGCACTGCTCACAGTGGCAACCAATGGGCATGGGCAGCACCTTGTGCACGTGCAGGATGAGCAGCCCAAAGGCCGGCGACGGTTTTTCGCCCTCTCCCGGGACTTCAGGCGAAAATACGGCGGGGTCGGGGTCGCGCGGCAGGCCCGGTTGCGGCCATCCGAACTGCGTCCGGGCGCCCGGCGACAACGCGTTCCAAGCCGCCTGCCGGGCAGATGCCATCGCGGGCTGCGGGTCTTCCGCGCCGACTACTTGGAGATTCCCCGACAGCCGGAACTGCTCCCTGCACCGCACGCACGCCCTCGTCAGCAGCTACAGCAACCGCACCGGCGGCAAGAAAGGAACGAAAATAAAACATAAACTAATAAACAAGAAAAGATAATTAAGTACAGGCGAGGCGGTTGCCGCCATGGCCGGGAGCAGGGTCAGCACCCCCTCCAGAGCGAATGGAGAAGCAGCTGATGCAGCAGGCAGGCAGCTGTGGGACTAGTGGGAGAAGGAGGGGCAGGGTCAGGAAGGTACAACGGCAGGAGGCGGCTCCAGCCAAAGCCAGCCAGGTGCAAGCGTGGGCTGGGTGGGAGCTATGGGAGAGGTGTGGGAAAGGGCGGGGAGCATGGGATGGGGCAGGAGAGATGGCAGGGGCGGAGGCAGCGATGGGGGAGGCTCAAGGGGTGGCCCAGGAGGGTGGCCCAGGGGAGGTGGCGAGTGGGGGTTGGCCCGGCCCTGTGGAGGTCACCTGGTCTGAGGCAGGTACCAGGCCACCTCCGCAGCGGGGTTGGCTGACAGCTCTGCCACCTGCGCAACAAGCAGGCTGCGCCATCAACGCCAGCGGCAGCACCACCATTAACACCAACACCGGCATTGCTCCAGTCTACATGCGCATGCACTTGAATAATCACATTCCATGCTTGCCTGATGTGGGCGCCATGCCATACGCGGTGCCATGCGGTGCCATGCGGTGCCATGCCTGCCAACACGGACATGTGCTTGTCCAGCGATAGCAGGGCACAACGCAAACAGCCAGAGTGGGCTGTTGGAGGGAGGGGCGCTGCAACACAGCGATGCAGAGAGGGCCCTGCCACAGAGCAGGAGCAAGAAGCTGCCTCACTCACAGCAGGAGCAGCAGCCACCCTGGCTCAGCAGCAGCCACTGCTGCTGGCACTGGGCTGAGCTGAGCTGCCTTTGCCTGCGTGTTGACACCCTGGACCGCACAAAGTGGCACGGGTCGCCAGCCTGTCCAGCCTACAGTGGCGTGGGCACTGCGCTCCCTGTCCCTGTTCCAACCGCCACAACCTGGACAGCCTGCCCAGCTGCAACAACCAGTGCCAGCCCAGCCTGGACAGGGCTGCACCTTGTTGCTGCGCAGGTCCGTGATGAAGGTGAGGTCGCTGCTCTCCTTCAGAAAGCCCCTGTGCGGACAGGCATGCAAGCTGCACGGTTAGGCAGTGCTGGGCGGCCAGCCAGCCAGCCAGCCAGCCAGCCAGCCAGCCAGCCAGCCAGCCAGCCAGCCAGCCAGCCAGCCAGCCAGCCAGCCAGCCAGCCAGCCAGCCAGCCAGCCAGCCAGCCAGCCAGCCAGCCAGCCAGCCAGCCAGCCAGCCAGCCAGCCAGCCAGCCAGCCAGCCAGCCAGCCAGCCAGCCAGCCAGCCAGCCAGCCAGCCAGCCAGCCAGCCAGCCAGCCAGCCAGCCAGCCAGCCAGCCAGCCAGCCAGCCAGCCAGCCAGCCAGCCAGCCAGCCAGCCAGCCAGCCAGCCAGCCAGCCAGCCAGCCAGCCAGCCAGCCAGCCAGCCAGCCAGCCAGCCAGCCAGCCAGCCAGCCAGCCAGCCAGCCAGCCAGCCAGCCAGCCAGCCAGCCAGCCAGCCAGCCAGCCAGCCAGCCAGCCAGCCAGCCAGCCAGCCAGCCAGCCAGCCAGCCAGCCAGCCAGCCAGCCAGCCAGCCAGCCAGCCAGCCAGCCAGCCAGCCAGCCAGCCAGCCAGCCAGCCAGCCAGCCAGCCAGCCAGCCAGCCAGCCAGCCAGCCAGCCAGCCAGCCAGCCAGCCAGCCAGCCAGCCAGCCAGCCAGCCAGCCAGCCAGCCAGCCAGCCAGCCAGCCAGCCAGCCAGCCAGCCAGCCAGCCAGCCAGCCAGCCAGCCAGCCAGCCAGCCAGCCAGCCAGCCAGCCACCGCCTATGTTTTCTGTCTTTTTCGTCGTACCTGAACACAACTGTCCTGTTGGCTGGTCGCCCGTCCGACCTAATGGTAGCGAGCTGGACGTACCGCGCGTACCTGCACGAAGAAGCGTAGCGAGGAGTTAAGCGCAGCAGTGGCCACATCTACGGGCGGAGCACCAGCGCCACTCACGCCAGGCTCTTGTTCGCCTTCACTGACTTCTCGATGATGCTTAACCAGGGCGGCATGTCGGCCATGGCCGTGCCCGGACGCCTCGGCACACCTCGGCACACCATACAGTACGTTCCATGGAAATTTCACACCTTTCCACACGCTCTTTCACAACCCGTAGGATCAGCAATGCACTGTGCTGTAGTGGATGGAAGGGGCCAGTAAGATGCAAACATCGTTCATGCACATGTCTGCGTACTAAAACTCGCCGCGGCTCCTCGGATAGCTACAGAGCTTAGTTACGAGGGCGTTTATGTTGCATAATTAATTGCATCCGTCCTGACGCATTACAAAGCTCTAGCGCGAGGCAAATGCGCAAGAGCAACAGAGATAACCCCCTATAGCACGTGAGCTGGCATCGACATCGGCACGGTAGCATTTGCATCGGCATGTCCCAGAACTGAAGCCGCAGCGGACACAGCCAGCGTCAGCCTGCTATGCACTTCTTCTTGTGGACCCTCCTGTACCTGGCGGGCTTTTACATCTTTTGCTCCGGCTTCCTCACCAGCCGCCAGCAGCTGCCGCAGACCAGCCCCTGCCGCACCGCCACCAACATCACTGCCACTGCCTGGCAACCTCACGCAGCCCAGGCCGACCACAGCCACAGTGCACGGCCGACATGCCCAGACCAGCATGACCCCCCCCAGCAGCAGCAGCCCCCACACAGGACAGCCCAGCTGCAACAGGACAGATCATGCAGCGGAGCTCAAGGGGGAGAGCCCCACCAGGACCCCTGGCCACCTGCTGACCCAGACGGCCCGGAGCCTGATGGGCAGCAGCAGCCGCCGCCCCCCCTGGCTGGGCCTGAAGCCTGCCTGTCGTGCCCAGCCTTTGACAAGGTGGTGGTGGTGGTGGTGGATGCGCTGCGGGATGACATGCTGTTCACGGGGCGCAGCGCAGCGCAGCACAACCTCAGCATGCCGGGGCTGCAGCGGGTGCTGCATGATGCGGTGAGGAGGCGGACAGGTAGGGGGGGGAGGGGGGAGGGGGGGAGGGCAGGGCAAGAGCAAGGGGGGAAAGGCAGGGGGGGGGGCAGGGGGGGGAGGGCAAGGGTGAGAGTGTAGTGGTGGGTGGGCAGGGAGGGGGGGGGCAGGGGGGGGGGGGGGCAGGGAGGGGGGGGCAGGGAGGGGGGGGCAGGGGAGAAATAACAGGATTTCAGACGCAGGGGATGGGGAGGGAGCGCAGGGTTTCAGGGGGCAGGGGGGAGCGGGGGGCAGGCAGGGCGGTTGAGTGCAGCTGGTGCTGTTGCCAACCTCTTGGTCTCAAGGCTGCTGCTGCGCAGTTAGGCCTGCAATGCTAGGGGAGGGCCACGAGGGGCTAGGGGGCTGATCCCCCTCCCCCCCTCCCCCCCTGGTTCCCTCGCCCCTACCTCTCCCCTTCAGCCTGGTGCACTGCTGAGCATTGGGCAAAGCAGGGGGGGGGAAGGGCAAGGCAGGGGGGGGAGTTGGCAGGGGGGGCTGCAGGGGTCAGGGGGGGTGGCTAGGTGTTCAGCCCTGAGCGCCAGCTGGCGAATAGTGTCAAAGATGGCTCCCAGCAGTATAGCCCTACCTGTACAGCTAGCGGCTCAGCGGGGCGGACCAACACCAGCATGCAGCCTAGCGCCGGCCACCCTCCCCTTCACTACCGCAAGGCGCCTGCCCCCTTACCCCCTCTTGTCGGCCCCCCCGGGGCAACAGGCAGGCTGGGCTTACGGCCAGGCGGGTCAGGAGCAGCGTCAGAGGTCTCCCAATGCAGTTGGCCCACTGGGCCCCCCCCCTGGGCCCCCCCCCTGGGCCCCCCCCCCTGAGGTCCCTGGGGTCCTCCCTTCAGCCCCCCCTAAGGACCCCCTGCTGCCCTGGCCTGGCTCAGGGGCCTGCGGGGCTGGCGGCGCGCTTTGTGGCCGACGCCCCCACCATCACGATGAGCCGCCTGAAGACCTTGTTCACGGTGGGGGGGAACAGGGCCAGGCTGTAGCCCCGGCAGGGGGGGCAGGGGGTCGGGGGGGGCAGGGGGGGCAGGTATGAGTGAGCGCCAGCCGGCCAGCTTGGTGGGGGGCCTAAGGGGCCCGGCAGGTGAGGGCTGAGGCGGGGTCAATGCAGCCCAGGCGGCCATCCCGCTGTGATGTCTGTCTGCTTTGCCACTGCTTTGCCACCTCTTGCCTGCTGGCCTGCCACTTCGTGCCGCCCCCCCCCCCCGTGAACGCCCCTATGCCCTGCACCGCCATGGCCGCCCTCTCCCTTGTGTTTTGCAGCAGCGCTGACACGGCAGCGATGGCGGCGACGCCAAGCAGTCATTGCTGGCCACTAGCACACTGCTGGCTCCTTGCCAGCCTGCATCTCATCATTCTGACAGACGCTGATTGTGACGGCCACGGTGAAAACGCCATGCCACGGCTGGTGAAAACGCCCACTGCTCCTGCTCCTTACTGCCCCACCGCCGTGAAGCCAGCTCACCTCGCGCTCATGACAGCCGACATGGCGATGATGGCGGTGGTGACTCATGACTCATGACAAGCGATGGCGGTGATGGTGACTGTAGCTGTGTGGGAAGCAACCTAGTGCTGGCTGCCAGGCGGCTGGCTGGCTCCTGATCCTGGCGGGCCTCAGTCTGCGCCCCACCGCTGCTGCTCATCCCGGCCCGCCTGTTTGCCTGCCGGCATGCTGCCCACCACTGCCCAGGGGGGTCTGCCCACCTTTTTGGACGTTGGCCAGGCCTTCAGCGCCGCCCGGCTGGAGGAGGACAGCTGGCTGCACCAGGCTGCAGCTCACGGCTGGCGCATGGTGCGGCCGGGCAGCCTGGACAGGGCAGCGGGGCAGGGTGCAGCAGTGGGGCGGCGGGGCACGGCAAGGTGCAGCGGGAGAGGCAGTGGGGGCGTGGGCCGGCTTGCGGGACTCGGGATCTAGGTGCGCCTCACCCTTGCCTGGCCCTGCCCCTGCACTTCCCCTCCCACCCTCGGGGCAATCCACGTCATCAGCCTGCCCCCACCCCTTGCCCCCCACCCGTCACCCTTCTCTCCTTCTCCCCCTGACTCGACCTGGCCTGGGCCTGCCGCCCTCACCCCCTCCCCCACCCTGTCCAGGTGTTTGCTGGAGACGACACCTGGCTGCAGCTGCTGCCGCCAGCCCTGTTCAGCCAGGCGCAGCCGCTGCCCTCCCTCAACATCCATGACCTGCACACAGTAGATGATGGCGTGTGGCAGGTCAGCCACCCCCTCCCTCCCTCCCTCCCTCCCTCCCCACCTCTATGCCTACTGCCCTCCCCTCACCTTCTCCCTAGCTGCTCAAGTGTAACCTGTGGGGTCTGATCTGTGGGGGGTGACCCATGCGTGCAATGATTTGTCTGTGTGCCTGTTGCGAAGCCTATAATTTTTGTCATGAAACCAGCCATGGAACACTGTTCTAAAAGTGCATGTCTCACACAACAACATCACTCAGTCCATGCTACTGGCCACCTAACCCTAGCTAACATGTGGATGGCCACCACCCTTACAACAGACCATTAGGGGGTGCATACAACCCTAACCCATGCTCCCTTCTGTGCCTGTCATTCAGTATTATGTTGCTGAGCTCAGCTCAGCTCAGCTCACTGACTTTAACCACCTCAACCACCTGTCATCAACCTAGGTAAGACCACAGTGTGACCTTGGTGTGACCTTCATGTGACAGAAGTGTGAGATGTGTATGACCTGGGCGGTGTGTTGCCGCGCCCCCCGGTGCAGGCGCTGCAGCAGTATCTTTCTGCCCCCTGGTCCTGGGACCTGCTGGCTGTACACTACCTGGGTGTGGACCATGCGGGGCACAGCCACGGCGTCAACTCCCCCGCCATGGCCCTCAAGCTGCAGCAGCTGGACCGCCAGGTGGAGCAGGTGGCAGGTGGGGGGCTGCATGTGCCTGGCTGCATGAGGGCAGGGCACCCTCACCTGCACGACAGGGCGAAGCATGACCACCAGGAGAGGGAGATGAGGTGTGACCCTAGGTGTGACGAGTGTTTTATCACTTCTTTCACCTAGTGCCCCTCCCTGCCCCTCCCTGGCCTTTGCACACCGCCCTGTGGCTGCAGAGCAGCTGGTGGCCCAGGCCGCCCCGGGCCAGCCCTTCTCCCGCACCCTGCTGCTGCTGCTGAGTGACCACGGTCAGACCCTGGGCGGGGACCATGGCGGCAGTTCGCCCCCAGAGGTCAACGCTGTGCTGGCAGCCGTCAGCATTCCCAAGTGGTGGCGCCAGCGGCAGGCGCGGGGGGCGGAGCAGCGGCCAGCAGGAGCGGCGCCTGATGCACCTCCTCACACCGCCACGCCGCTGCCCCACTTCAACCACCAACCGCAGCCAACTGACACAGCCACTGGGCCCACTGGGCCTGGTACTTCCCCATGCAACACCACTCTGTCGATGGTGTGTGGCCTGTGCGGTGCATGGGCTGGTGACGAGAGTGATGTGATGTGTAACCCAATGTGTGATGAGCGTGAGGTGGGAGGCAAGAAGTGTGACCACCCAGGCAATGGGTGGGCGTGTGAGGCAGGGGGGGGCGGCTGCCGCATGGTTGTGCAGCAGCTAGATTTTGCGGCCAGCCTCAGCGCGGTGCTGGACCTGCCCCTGCCCTTCAGCAACATAGGCCAGGTGGACGACAGGCTGTGGCTCACGCTGTGGGAGGCCCCGCCCCCCTGCAGCAGCGGCACTGGTCCCACACTACCCCCCACCACCCACCGCCTGGGCTGCAGCAGCAAGTGCGCCACCAACACCAGTGCACCATGTCAAAGGGAGGGGAGCGGCTGTGTGAGGAGGAGCAGCAGCAGCAGCAGCAGCAGCAGCAGCAGCAGCAGCAGCAGCTACCTGGCAGCCTTGTCAGCCAACGCCCGTCAGGTGCACTCCTACTTGCAGGCCTACTCTGAGCGTGCCCGCCTGCCGCCCCGCCTGCTGAGGCACTGCCAGGACCTGTATGCCGTTTCCACTGCCACCCCGCCTGCTGCCCCCCAGCCCCCCTCCCCAGGCCCCCCCGCAGGCAGTACCCCCGGCAGCCTCCCAGGCTGCACCAGCAGTCCCTGCAGAGCTGCTGGCTCCAGCTCCCCCCCTCCCCCCCTGGCTGCTGACTCCCCTACCTGGGCCGCCGCAGGCAGCTGTGGTGGCGGTGAGCAGGAGCTGGCACTGAAGGCCTTCATGGCGGCGGCCGCCAGCCTGGCTCGAGCTCAGTTTTGCGGGTTCCACCTGCCCGCCATGGCTGCTGGCGTGGGCCTGCTGACCCTGGCTTTGCTGGGGCTGGTCAGTGGTGCTTGGGGCGCTGCAGTGGGGCAGGGGGAGGGGCAGGGGCAGGGGCAGGGGGAGGGGCAGGGGCAGGGGCAGGGGCAGGGGCAGGGGCAGGGGCAGGGGGAGGGGCAGGGGCAGGGGCAGGGGCAGGGGCAGGGGCAGGGGCAGGGAGTGCAGGCTGGTGCTGGGTCCACGGATTGCAGGGCAGGGGAGCCAGGGGTCGCACTCCAATCTTGCACTGTACATAACAAGGTCCCTGGGTCCAGGGCCAGGGCGGCAGACGATGGGGTGGGGCCAGCTGCTGGGTCACGTGTTCAGACAGCAACAGAGGGAGAGGGGGGTGGCGGCAGCAGCCAGGGTGGCTAGGGCCGCAGGGGTCAGGGGAGGTGAGGACCCGACCCCTGTGGGGGACCCAGTGAGGGGGTGCCCAGCCGCTGGTCCTCCACGATCAGCCTCTAGCTGGCGGCTGTGTGCCCAGGCCACCGTTGTGGCAGTACCCAGGCTGCGCCTCAGCCGGGCTGGGGCTGCATGCCTGGCCTGGGTTCTGTTACTGAGTGTGTGGCAGGCGGTGTCCCTGTTTGGCCTCAGCTGGATGATGGGGGAGGGGGTGGCGCTGTGTGGCGGCCTGGCCCTGCAGCTGATGGGGCTGAGCCTCACTGCTGTGCTCTTGGACAGTGAAGCAAGAGGAGGCGGGGGTGGCGTGCTGCTGGCACACAATGGGAAGCGGCAGGAACAGCAGCAGCAGCAGCAGCAGCAGCAGCAGCAGCAGCAGCAGCAGCAGCAGGAGGACCAGCAGCAGCAGGAGGACCAGCAGCAGCAGGAGGAGCAGCAGCAGCAGCAGCAGGAGGAGAAGCAGGAGGAGGAGGAGCAGGAGCAGGAGCATGAATTGCAGCTTGTGAAGCAGCACGGCATGGCACACAGGCAGCTGCAGGGGTGGGATAGGGAGCAGCAGCTCGAGCAGCAGCAGGCACCGCAGTCAAGCAGGCAGGCTCCCACACCCACAGGCCAGCCCAGGTTGACCTGCCAGGTGCTGTGCTGGCTGCTGCTGGCCGCTGCCTGCCTCGTGGCCCTGCTGCAAGTCGGGTTGATCAACCGGTCAGGTGCCGACCCTCATGACAAGCGGCAGGTGGCGGGTGGGGGGGCCAACCTGCACGACCTGCTGGGTCTGGCCCCCCTCACCCCCCCTCACCCCTCGCCCGCTCCCCCACCAGACCGCCCGCAGCCAGACCCCTGGGCTGGGGATGCAGGCGGCGGGCAGGGGCGGGCTGGGGTCACCACCTGGATGCAAGTGCTGCCCAGCCTAGTCATGGCAGGCTGGCTGGCAAGGGCTGCCTGGCTGTCCTTCTTCATGGCTAAGGGGAAGCCGGGGGGTAGGCCCCGCGCAAGGGTGTCCTTGGAGGCTGGGAAGAGCCCCGCGGGCAGGGCAGGGCCGGCCGCCAGTGATCTATACCAGGACAGGCTGGTGGCAGGAGGGCATGCACCGCCAGCAGCAGCCCTGCATTGGGCGGGGAGGGCAGTGCCCTGGCTGGCTGTCTTGCAGTGGCTGCTGGTCGCGGCCTGGTGGGCTGCCCTGGGGGTGCCGCGTGGGGCCGACGCCACACCGGCTTCCTTGCTCCTGGGTGGGAATGGGTCCGCCGCACTCGCAGCCACGCGACCGCTCTTGCTTCTGCACACGCCGCTGCGCCTTCTGCTGCCCCGTCTTGTCTACCTCACGGCGATACTTCCGCTGGCGCTGCGTTGTGCGGAGGCCTGCCTGTCAGCCGCTCTGCGCGGCGTCGGACGAGTGAGGCTGCTGACGGACGATGCGGACTTCACGCAGACAATACAACGCCGCCGCCTCACCGCACGCGAGGATACCAGCGTCGGTTGTATGGTCGTCTGCCTAGGAAGGGCGCCGCTGGCGCTGGTGTTGGGCCGAAGGGGGCCAGGATCCCAGGTGGGTCGGATACCTGATGCGCCGTGCTGGGCGCTCCCTGCTTGCCGGGCTGCGCGTCACTTGCCTCGCGTGTCCCTTACTCTCTTCCTCCCTCCCTCCCTCCCTCCTTCCCTCCCTCATAACCCCTCCCTACATCCCGCGTATGTCGCTTGTCGCCACCCCTCACTCAGTGCCACACCTCGTCTTCCGTCCTCCGTGGTGAGTGCTCATGTGCGGCGCTGCGACGCAGTTGGCTTCCTCTCTGCTCACGACCGGCGTGCTGCACCTCGTCCAGCTCCTGCAACGTGCTCTCGATGGCCCACCGTCCTGCAACAATTGTGTTGAGGACTCCAGATGTAAACCGCTTTACCCGCCTCAAGCGCACAGCCTGTCACCTGGGCAAGCTGCCGCTGCGGTGTGCGGCGGCCTAACGGTACGCACGCTGGCCTGTGCGGCCTTTTTCACGAGCGGCCACTTCGCGGAGTTTACGGGCCTGCAGTACGGGGCCCCTTTTGTTGGCTTCGACGACATGAACTGGTACGCGTCTTTCACGTCAGCAACCGCCGAGCGACAGCTGCACCAATCGATGCACACTGCTCTGATGCATCTGCAGGTGGGCCAGTCCTGTGTTGATGTCTTTGAACACGCTGGGCCCTACGGCCTTGAGTTTGTTGGAGGCCGCCACCGCATTGCCCCCGCTCCTTGACCGCAAAGGGACGCCTCACTGCCAGCGAATCGTGACCCAACGTTGTCTGCGGCAGCTCGTTGCGCGGACCACGCTGTCGGCCCAAGCGGCGGTCACTCTATGCGTGGCGTTGTGTGCTGCAATACTGCGTAATCACATCGTGGTGTGGGCGATCATCGCTCCTCGCGTGGTATTTGAGGCATGTTTTGCAGCAGTAGGAGCAACCATCGCGGTATGCTCCTATATTGGGTAAAGGCTTGCATGATGCGAGAAGCCTACCCTCGCCTGAGAGTGGGCTGGCTCCTGCTTCATCCGTTCGCAGAGGCTTGATAGCTTAAGAACTAGCTGGTTTCACCCTAGCCTGCGCACTCGTTCGAATTCCTGGGTTAGCCAGTGCTATGGGGCTGGGAGCTAGGATAGAGAGGTATAGGTAGGAAGCGACCGCCAACCTAGAAGTACAATTTTTCTAGCCTAGAATTCGATTGGCGTACCCTAGGTATAGGGTTGTAGTTAAGTGTACGGGCTGGCGTGTTTGACATGTTCATTATATCTACACGTATGGTGCACTAAGACGGTAAATGCGTACTACGGGATACCTCGCAGTTTCGGAGGTCCATTCAACTTCAAAAGTCGCTACATGCAGGTGCAAGATTACCTGATGCAAGCATCGAGGCCAATTTCCTAAGAGCAGGCTATATGGCTGCCGGCTGCTCAGCAAGCAGCAAGGATCATCATCGCAGGGTTTGCAAGCATATATGTGTGCAGTATCTGCCGTAACTCGTTTAGGCAAGGTCCTGCTCCTCGCTTACTGCTGTCAGACTGCAGTGTGCGCCACTTCGCCACTTCATACATACAGCGCGGTGGACTCCACGGAGATTCTGCGTGAGACAACCGCATCTCACCCCAACCTCAGCACAGCCGCCCTATCAGGCAGCTTTGCGCAAGCTTGTATGTCATTGTACTGCAGGGTTCCACGCTGGTCCACGCAGCCTGGTTCACACAGCCTGGTTTAGGCTGGTGTACCCGCTTTCACAATCTCTACCAATCTTTAGCGTCGCTGGGGAGGTCATCGCTCTGAGGCGCTGGGGGCCCCCAAGACATTTGGAGCAGCAGGTGGGCGACAGGCTAGGCATCTGTGCGGCTGCAAAACTTCATGAACACATAGTACTGCCACGGTTGCGCAGGTTGAGACCACTTCCCTGTACGTCTGCGCAGTGCGCAGTGCGCAATGCGCTCTCCTTCCAACACTCAACCTGGAAGTGGGCTGGCACTTCCTTGTTTGGTCAGCAGAGGCCTGGTACTTTGATGGCGAGCGGGTGTTACCCCAGGATGTGCCCTCGCTTGCCGTCAGCGATGTGCCAGTGCATGACGACTTTGGTGCAAGCGCGGCCGTGGCCGAAGCATACGTAGCAGTAGTCAGCTCTGCCCTGCAGCCCTCCCAGGCAGCACTATATTATCAATCTGGCCCCTTTGCATGCAGCCCAGCCGGCCCCAGCTCAGTTAGCCCAGAAATGCACGCATTATCAGAGTTGTGCGCTGCTTCTGTGCTGCTAGCATCTTGGATGCACAGCACCGCCGACAGTCACCAAAGAGGGTGGGGCGTGGAACGGGGTAGTGTAATCCATCAGCCCGCTCTGCTGCGCACTGGACGTCACCTCTTGGGCTTTGACACGCACTGCCACAGCCCCACCTCCATGCTGGGCCTCATCGTTGCCACGGTGACGCTGTCAGCCATTAGCATCTTCCTCCTTGTCAAGGTAAGACTAGTTTGCCACAAAAGGTATAGCTCCTTCCCTCATGTCCTCCTCACCTCCTACCGTGGCAGGATGCTAGTAGCAGCCTGCACTGCAGCATCATCATTGCAATACCACCATGACAACCAGCTGCATACAGCGGCCCCGACCTTATGACACGCGTTGGGGAGGTCTCCACCTTGCCCTCATGCTGCCTGGACCTTACCGTCCCGCAATCCTCGTCCCTTGCCATAGCCCGCAAGCCTCAGCCTCCACCCCACCAAGTGCTCTGCCCTCAGGTGGTGCTGCTCCAGCGCAAGGTGCGCCGCTCCTCCCTGGCCATCCTGCGCTTGCTCGGCAGCCAGCTGGGCGAAGGCCTGGAAGCGGGAGGTGCCCAGGCACTTAACTCCTTCACCCAAGGTGCGCAATGAGATGAAGGCGACCAGCAGGGTGGGGAGATGGTCAGCAGGTTAGGGGGGTGGGCCAGGAGCGGGGTCGCTGTCAATAGCGCTGTGACCCCAGTTCATGAGGGAGGTACTAACCCTAACCCGAGATACTAACCTTAATCCTAACCCTAACCCCAACGCATCAGGATGTCGAATGCTTTGGTGGGTGGTGGTGTGCTGAGCTGTAAGGAGCAACCAATCAGCAGCCAGATGGGTGAGTGGCTCCTGCTGGTGCCAGGGTAGTTATCTAACCTCAACCCTAACCACCTACCCATCCCACTGCACTACACCACACCGCACCACACCACATGGTCACTCTGCACTACACTGCACTATGTTGCAGACACGCTCGTCAAGTTCATGGCAGGCGCGGCGGCTGCTCCACACCAGGTGGCCCCTCCTGCGCACCCCAAACATTTGGTGCACACCCATTGTGGTGCCAACGGCTCAAACCTTGGTGCTGGCCACAGCACCCAGCTGGCCACCCAGACGCCGCACTCCGCCAGCCCTGCCATGGCCACCTATGGCTCAGCCCCTTCACCCATGGCCCCGCTGCAGCTGGAAGGGCCCGGCCCAGTGTGCCCCTCCACTGCACCCCCTCAGTATTCTAGCAGCTACCTGATGCCACTGGAGATACAAACAGGGGCACTGGCAGGCAGCACTGCCTTCAACACCTCTCCCGGCTCAGCCTCCAGCAACATGCCAAACCAGGCAATGAGCTTGTGGGGGCCAGCAGCTGCCTCAGTCCCGTCATTTTCCCTGGCATCGCCCACCTATAGCCCGCCATCGCTGCCACTGGCTCATCAGGCTCAGCAAGCCCAGCTGCTGCGCCTTCAGCTACTGGCAATGCTGAAGCAGCAGCAGCAGCAGCAGCAGCAGGTCGTGCCACTTTTCCTCAGCAGCCCTATTTCTGGCCACATGAGTCATGAGGACCTGATGGCCATGGCTGGCAGGCAGGGGCGCATACCTGCAACAACAGCGCCAAACCCGCTGTTAGGGGCTGCCCCTTCTCATTGCCAAGTGGAGCCGCCTGACATGGTGGCAGGGATTGGGGGCCCACCCAGGCAGCTGCAAGAGCCTCACAGCAGGTTCTGGCACTCGGACTCTGCCAAACCTGGGATGGCCCAGCCCCCTACCCTGAAGCAGCTGCTTCGCCAGCGTGCTGAGCAGCCACAGTCGGTTGACCCCAGACCGCAGCCCTATACATGGGTTGAACCCCCATTGCTGCCGCCGCCTGCAGCACCAGCAGAAAGCCAACCCCAGCCAGCGAACTCGACAGTGCTGCAGCTCCACCTACATGCCCAGCAGCTGGTGCACACACAGCATAGTCCAGCCTCACCACTGGCAGCTGTAAAGCCCAGTAGCCCCACACCTGACTACCCTCATGGGCTAGCCCCCCCCTTCCCTCCGATGCACCATGATACCCTGCCCCAAGACAAGGCTGAGATGGTTGCACAGCCATGGCCAGGCTACCAGGCAGGGGTGCAGGATGAGCAGGGAGGACAGCTGCCCCCCTTAAGCCTTCAGCATGGGCAGGGAAGAGCGCAGGGGGGTGGCAACACCACCTCATCCCCCAGCTTTGCACAAGGACCAGTGCAGGGGCCGGCGCTGTCAGGCTACACAACTACAAGCCAATTCAACGCAGGGGCTGAGAAGGCAGCAGCAATGCAGGCTGAGGCTGTTGAGAGCAGGCCTGGGTCATCTGCATCCAGCCTGACCCTGCAAGTGCCCAAGGAGCAGGAGGGGCGGACTGCGCTGCTGCCCTGCTGGGCGAGTCCTGCCAGCTCAGGCTGGAGTCCTGCAACCTCACCCTTTGCCGCCATGGGCTGGGGTCACATGGATTCTGATGACCTGAGCAGCAAGGGCTCTGGCGCAGCAGCAGGCATCAGCCAGAGCAGCAGCTGCCGCCAGGAGCCTGACCTGCCCGCGGTGGCAGGTGCTGGACTGCCTCACAGCCTGAGTGTGAGGAGCAGCAGCAGGGTAGGTAACCAGGCCAGTGCAGGGATTGCTGGGTCGAGCAGCCATGCCAGCACCTTCAGTTCCGCCAGCCATGCCAGCAGTAGCTGCAACAGCATGAGGCATGACTGCAGCACAGCCAGTGTGTCGTTCAGTGGGCCACGGCACAAAACCAAGCGGGGTTGGGTGCTTGAATCGCTGCTTGAGACCATCCACCCGGATGCAGCTTCGGCCCCATCACAAGACACATCAGGGAAGAGCCTCGACACTGGGCAACCAGAGGAGGGCCATTCAGCCTCCGTCTTACTATTTTTCCCGCTAGGCACCCGCCCGGCCTCCCCATCTCCCAGTATTGCCTGCAACACACACCCCAGCCTCCCGCCCAGTCAGCAGCCCGCCCCAGCCTCCCCTGACCCGCCAGCCACATCCCAGGCAGGGCTGCTGGAGCTGATGCAGCTGCCGCCTTCCTCCCACCCCGATGCCAAGAAGGGCGTTCACTGCCTCAATGCTCCTACCACCTGCCCTAGGCCACCTGTAGGCACAAGCCTGGCTGACCAGCCGCGCCACTACACCCCCCTTGCAGCTGGCTCCTGCGGCAGCTCTGATCCACCCCTCAGCAAACCTGACGCAGGAGCAGCAGCAGCAGCAGGGGAGAAAGAAGAGCTGAGCTTCCAGGATGTCTGGGCAGTTGTAGTGGAAGCTGGCAGCAAGCAAGCAGGTCAGGGAACAGCCCCTGCAAAACTGGCTAAGACCCCGACCTCCTCACCTGCGCCTGCCCAGTTGGAGCACCCTGTCCCGACCCCACTGCCTCCCACCCCCGACTCTGGCAAAGCAGCTGGGCAAGCACGCTACAGGGCAGCAGTGCTGGTGGGCCCGCCAGGCGTAGTATCCGCCCCGCGCCCCCGGCCCCCAATCCTGCAAGTGCCTATGGTTGGGGCGGCCCTCCCCTCCCAGCCCCGCCCCTCCAGCCCACTGACCCCCACCTCCCCAGTACCAAGCGCTGCCATCACCCAGTCATGCCTCCGTGCAACAGGAAGCCAGGGCGCCAACGTCCCTTCACGGACCATTAGCCTGGTTCACTCGAACTCCTGCCACAACAACAGCAGCCCCTCACTCGTTGGGGGCCCCCTGCCCTTTCACTCCAGCCAGGCTCAGGGGCTCAGCTCCTCCCCGCCGACCAGCAGGCAGGACAGCACCTGGCTGCAAGCCTCAGATGGTCAGCCGCAACAGGCCTGGCTGCCCTCCTCATCTGGTCGGAAGGTGGCTTTTAATGTTGCCAATGATCATGAGTCACAGGACATGAGCCAGGCCCCTGGGCACGGCCACACACAGGAGGAGCACCAGGCACCTCTTGGGGCTCCTGGGATGATTGATGCTGCTGCTGTGGGAACAGAGGCTTGCCAGCAGGTGAGTGACCCATGCAGCCACACCTCTTGCTTTGCATCACCTGCATGACCTGTATGAAAGGCTGCACAAGGCTTACACTCCCAGAGGTTGAGCGCTGTTCCTGTTAGTGATCCCACAAGTCTTGTTAGGCTTCTCAAAAGTCCTGTGCCTATGTATGTCCCCACAGACTCAAATATATGCAATCAGTGGATGTCTGGCTGCAGGGCAAGCTCAGTCCCGTGTTTGTTCGCGCGAGAAGCATGGTGGACTCATCTACCGACACCTCCCTCTGGCAATCGACTGATCTTAACGGTACGCTTGCCTTTCAAGACATCCTTGCACCATCATTGACGCCAGAGAGTCTCTCATAACTGGGTACCGTGACACTTGGCAAAAGGTCAAAAGGCAGGATGCAGCTCATGCCATCTTGTGTGGCATCATGTAGCAGAGATGTGGTGCCCTTGCCGCTGATAGCTGTCAGTGCTGTGATTGCAGGCCACCTCTCCTGTTTCGCTAGGAGGCCTGACCAGTCCAGTTCGAAGTACCTGTTGCCGCTTGGTGGCAAAGCTGAGCTTTCGCCTGGCCACCAGTCACCCCAAGCGCGCAGCCGGCTCAGCATTAGCTCCATGTCATTGCTCAGTGGCGAGCCTACTGGCAACATTGACTGGCTGTCGTCACAGGGCTTCAGTGGCAGTGCCTATGATGGCGATGATGGCAAGCAAGAGGAAGGAGCGGAGGAGGAAGATGCGGGGGATGAGTGTCGCCCCAACTCAGTGGCCTCGACACAACTCTGCGTCGAGCTGGAGCCAGCGGGTCGCTCGCAGAATGCTGCCACACTGCCACACTGCCACACAGAACCGTACGCCCATCGCCAAGACGCGGCATCCCTTCCCTGTCAGTTGGGCGACGGCGGGCGCCTGCGACAGCAAGGCGCATGTGCGAGCGTCCACGGCGACACTCAGCCTGCCACTCCTTCGTTTCACAACCGCTCTGCGCAGCGGTGGGACGGAGGCAAGCCGCTCACCACGGCACTCCCGCGCCGTCAAGCCACACTGCCAGCCCTCCGTACCCGCAGCAGCAATAGCATAAAGATCAACACCAGCAGGAACGTGCCCCCGACGGGCCTGTCCTCACCAGCGTCGCACATCGCCCTGCCGCAAGATACACGCCTGCTGCGCCCTGGGCGGGTCAGCACGTCCGGCTCTTGTGATGCACCGTACAGCAAACGCTCGTCGCTGTATCGCCAATCGGAGATCAGCTCTGGCATGCTGGTCGCGCCCCAGACCCACTTCACATCTTCTGCGCACCTGGCCACGCTGAGTAGTTCCCTTGCAAGCACTGCAGCTCCCAGCAGTCAAGGCGCTTGTTCGCCTGCGCACCTGTCGCGCCAGGTTTCGCGCCAATCGCGCACATCCTTGGCCGGGAACATGGGCGTCGAGCGAGTGATGACAATGGCGCGGGCAAGCTTCAGCGGACGTGGCGGGGATGACGTGCAAGCCGCGCTGGGCGTGCTAGAGCAGTTGCTTGTGGAGCACGCGGACAGCATCACCACACCGGTGGAGGGCATTGGACCTGAAGCAGAGATTGATGTGGTGGATGTGGTGAACGACCCTGTCCTACCTGACGTGTCGCTGGACATCAACCTGGAGGAGGAGATCGTGTTGGACTCAGACAAGCCCCTGGGCACTGGGGCCTATGGAGCTGTGTACTCTGGTGAGATAGTCTGCGAGCCTGCTGCCAGGCAGCCTGCCTCCCTCCACTGTCCATAGTCCATAGTCTACTCACCAGGGCATGCCAGCTTTCTTGCCTTGCGCCCTTGTCTTGCTCAGCAACACTGTTTCAGCAGGGGCCTCTGGTTCAGGAAGTGGCACAACAGTATGAGTTGCGTACATGGTGGCAAGCCGGTGGGAGTCTGGGTGCTGGCTGCCCCTGCCACTGCGGTGCCTTGCTGTGGTCTCTGTGGTGCATGTGCAGGCCAGTACCGTGGACTACCCGTGGCAGTCAAGTTTGCCAACAAGGGCATGCTGGACGGCCTGGTCTCAAAGGCTGCCCTGGACACTCTGAATGTGGTGGGTGGGTCCAGCAGCTGTGTTAGGCAGCTGAGTGGCAGTAGGGCATCCCTTGCCGGCAGCAGCAGCTGGTGGATGGTCTCAAAGGACACATTGGGGAACCGGCAGTGTGGGGCATGATGCTGTGGCAACCGCATACTAACCTGCTGTAGTGCTGGCAGCAGCTCTCGGCTCGGCGTCCTATTCTTGCACCACCAGACCTCTGCAGGCTGCATGGCATAGAACCAAGTACAGCCCATCCATGGGCCTCTGCTTACCCTCCCTGTTTCACCAACCAATTAGCCCAGCACCGCCAACCTTGTTGACAACAGCTGTGGTGTGAGGCATGGTTCTGCAGGGCCAGCCTCCCTCTAGCTCTGCAGTCGACCAGCCCAGCACCTGCTGCCCTACTTCACTGCGTCATTGCGCCTGCACTGACTGCAGGAGACACGCATCCTGTCGCGTGTGCGGCACCCCAACATCGTCAGGTTCTACGGCGGCTGCATCCGGCCCCCTGTGGTGTTCCTGGTGGAGGAACTGCTGCTGGTGAGGAGGGAGGGTTAGGGTTAGGTTAGGGTTAGGGTTAGGGGCATTATCGGCAGCATGGGAGGGTAGGGAAGGCAGCTGGCAGAACGCATCTTCTTGCGCGGCCAGCACGAAGTAACGGATTAGCACCTGCTATGTAAAACGGATTAGCACCCGCTATGTACCTGTTGATACACGCTGTGCCTCCCTGACTTCTGGCCTGGCTAGCCTTGCATGTGTCTGGCTGCTGGTGCAGAGCGACCTGTCGGAGCTGGTGCACAACAACAACCTGCTGCCCCTGGACGATGTGCTGCGGTGAGAGTGCTGGCATGCAGTGGCAGGAGCACCAGCACCGGAAGGGGCGGCAGCGGGTCAGGGCATGCCAGGGCCAGTATGAGTTGGACAGCTGTTCATGCCTCCCATATCCAGCTGCCTGGCGCCTGCTGGCCTGGGTGATCAAGCCATGAATGGAGGTATAGGACGGTGTGTACAGCTCCAGTGATGTTGACGGCGATGTTGTCTGTCTGGCTGGCTGTGCGCAGCATCGGCAAGGACATTGCGTCCGGCCTGTTCCACCTGCACCCCACCATCATCCACCGCGACCTCAAGCCAGCCAATGTGCTGCTGGACCACCGAGGTGAGGACCAGGGACATCCCACTCCACACCCTGGACTTGATCAACATGCCAGTGTGGCTAGTTTGGCTTGATGGCTGGCACGCGCCACCTCCCCTTGCCCAAATATGGCAGTGGACATTTTCAGCAGCCCGGGTATGTTGGCAATTCTGTGACCAGGTGGGAGAGTAGCAAGGGCATGCCCCGAGGCTACTCTCCTCCCTTGCACGGTCGACGTTGAGGATGTAGTCTTTCTTTCTTTCTTTCAATTCTGTGACGTGGGTGACGACGCAGGGCAAGCCAAGATCGGTGACTTTGGCATGGCCCGCTTTAAGCTTCAAGCCGCACTGGTGACCAAGGACAACAACGCCGGGACCATGGCCTACATGGCGCCAGGTCAGTGCAGATTGGCAGCAGGGCAGCCAGCAGTAGTCTCCCAAGGCTGCAGGGCGGCACACTGACTGGGGCAATCTTGACCTGGTTTGGCCCAACGTGACCTGGCCTGACCTGGCCTGACCTGGCCTGACCTGGCCTGACCTGGCCTGACCTGGCCTGACCTGGCCTGACCTGGCCTGACCTGGCCTGACCTGGCCTGACCTGGCCTGACCTGGCCTGACCTGGCCTGACCTGGCCTGACCTGGCCTGACCTGGCCTGACCTGGCCTGACCTGGCCTGACCTGGCCTGACCTGGCCTGACCTGGCCTGACCTGGCCTGACCTGGCCTGACCTGGCCTGACCTGGCCTGACCTGGCCTGACCTGGCCTGACCTGGCCTGACCTGGCCTGACCTGGCCTGACCTGGCCTGACCTGGCCTGACCTGGCCTGACCTGGCCTGACCTGGCCTGACCTGGCCTGACCTGGCCAGACCTGGCCTGACCTGGCCACACCTGGCCTGACCTGGCCTGACCTGGCCTGACCTGGCCTGACCTGGCCTGACCTGGCCAGACCTGGCCTGACCTGGCCTGACCTGGCCACACCTGGCCTGACCTGGCCACACCTGGCCACACCTGGCCTGACCTGGCCACACCTGACCACACCTGACCACACCTGACCTCACCCTACCTCACCTGACCTGACCTGCAGAGTGCTTTCACAATAACACCGTCACACCCAAGGCTGACGTGTACAGCTGGGCCATCATCATGTGGGAGATGCTGACTGGGCAGCTGCCCTGGCTGGGCTGCAACAACGCGGCCATCATCGGGGCTGTGGCCTTCAAGGGGGAGCGCCCAGATCTGCCTGGTGAGCTGCTTTGCTTCACGTCTCCTGGCTGCCACATAGCCACTGTCCCTGACAGCACTGCACTTGAGTGTGTTAGAACCTGTTTGCCACCTGGCAGCTGATCAAAAACGCTGCACAGCTGTCAAGAACCTGATGCCACCATGCTTGCCAGCACTGCATGTGAATGAGCCTGTATCCCATGACCACCTGCAAAACCTACTTGCTGCTGTCCACTCCCAATTTGCTCTCCTCCCTCCACTCCCAGCCTGCTGCTCCTGTGGCTGGCGTTGGTGCAGACTCACCACAGCGCTGCCCGCCGGACCTGACCGCCCTCATCACGGAGTGCTGGCAGCAGGACCCTCGTGACAGGCCAAGCACTGGCGAGCTAGTCAAGAGTATCTCCCTCATCATGAAGGTGCGAGGCTGGGGCTGTGGTGCAGGGCATGTGGTGTATGAGAAGAGGCAGGGACAACAGCGACAACAATCCCATGCAATAGGCAGATGAGGATGCTTTGGCAGGGCGGGAGGGGCCTGGTCCCACAGCCTGCTGCCTGGCCTTAGCTGGACTAAGGTCAGGTGGGGGCAGGTGGTGCAGTACCTCATGCTTCTGTCTGCTTCTGCCTATTTGCTACCGCTACTACCACCACCCCTCCTGTGCTGTCTCTACCCCAAAGCGTGCTGCCTGGCTGCAGGTCCGCCAGCACCACCACAGGCAGCCCCACCAGGCCCCAGAGGAGGAGCAGGGCTCAGCCTCAAGGCACCACTGAAGGACCTGGTCCCGCCACCATCTGGCCCATTTCACTGGTGGGGTGGGCGCAGTCAGGGGGCAGGCCTGCTCCGGGGGAGAGTTGGGCTATGGTGTGTGAGGGTGGTCAGGGGGCAGGGGGCCAGGCCTGCTGCGGGGGACAGGGCACTGAGCCTTGACTGTTGGGTGCAGGGGCGACAGGGCTGAGGGGGACAGGGTGGGCTACAAGGGCTCCAGGGCCCACGCCTGTATGAGGCCCTCTCGCCACTGGCCCACTTTGACTGCTGCCAGCTGCCCATCATAGAGGTTGCTAGGCTAGCCTGCTGACTGCCTAAGCAGGCACGCTCTCACCTTGCACAGACCCTTATGCACTGTGACTGCGCATCAGCTGAAACCACTTTCAGACCAGCATGGTATCGCACGCCACTGAGGCACACAGTGGGCAGCTGGCCCTTGATAAATATCTCAAGTCAGAAGGGGCCGCATCAGTGGGCAGCTGGACCTTGATAATGACTTAAATATGAGCAGAGCTTGGCTGGCCAGCACGACAACAATAGGGTTCAAGGAATTCCTGCACGGCTGTGCACAGCACGCATTCACGCAACACCAAGGTGTGTCACCCACATGTCACACTCCACTGTACATGCTTTCTCCTCCAGACTCCACCCATTAAAGCCTAACTAACGGGCTCAGTCAGCATGGGGTGCTGGTGCATCTGATTTCATGCATTTCATATGCAGAGTAGCCGATACTCGACATAAGTGACGAGTCGGGTTGTAGTGACCAATCTGGTTGCTTCCTAGCTGCAGCCTCAGCACATAAGTCATGGCCTGATATCAAGCTCAGCCCACATTCAGGCTTTTTGTTTTGCATGTCATGGGTTAAGAAGCAATCAACAATGGTCGGGCAGGCAATGGTTTGGCAAGCAAATGGCTATGGGTGGCTGCAGTAGTGGGCATCCCTGTCGTGCTGACCTTCAGCATGCATGAGGAGTGAGTGGGAACATTTGTCCATAGCAGGCACTGTAGGTTTGGAAGATGGGAAGATGGGGCTTAGCATGGACTGCACTTGTGTTTAGGTATGCTGGGTTAAAAGTGTTAGCCTACGCGTGCTGTGACAGATGCAGGCGCTACCATGATAGGGGGCATTATATAAGCGTTGTTTTAGTGCTCATTATGTAACGTTTGTTTTACAATGTCCATGCTTGCAGTATGGTCGCATGTAATGCCAGGGTGTGAGGACTTGTGTAAAAGCATCGAGAGCAGGTCCACCTGTGAGGCTGGAAGCAAAGCCAGTATTGGCATGCGAACAGAACCAGACAGTGAATGGAGTGTACAAGTACTTGTAGCAATGACTCAAAACATACACGCTGTCGTACATGCATGTGTTATCCCCACTGCTATGCTGCCGTTGAAACTGTGCTCGGTCGTGCTTGGTGATCTGCGATCTAGGTCCCCCCCCGCACCCCATGCCTGTTTGTCAGAGGGCCCAGCTCCGCCATCACTACCTCCCCGATGACGTATTTGATGCGATGCGATGACGTCTTTAATGGTGTTACTGCCATACTCCCAGGGGAGCTAGTATACGGCAATGCGACATATAAATGCATGCATGACCGCAAAATAGCACAGCTCTACAAAAGGCGGGCCTATCCGAGAACGGGCTAGCGATTAAATTTTTCTGATTTCTAGTTCGGTAGTAGTTGGGCCAACCGCCATGGATAATGGCGTCCTTCCTCGCTTTGTAGCAGCGCGAAGGGCAATGCAATCACGATTAGGGCCGAAGCATTATGGTCATACTCATATTTGAGGCGCTTTGAAAATTACCTCTGCCGAGTGAGGCCCCTAAACTTTGGCCATATGCAGCGCTGAACCACTCCCCGGGCTGATACTAGAGCACAACAGAATCCTACGGGGTCAGACCAGTGAGAGATGCAGCCGTGCGGGCGGCCAAAAAACATAGCGGTTAGGGGCCGATTTACACACTCCAGCTCGGGCGGCCCCAACTGTCAGAAAATGACAGGAAACCAACCCCTGGTAGTAGGACGGCTGTTACTCTGCACTCACTGCGCCAAGTATTATGCTAGATGATTCAGAATGTAGCCAGCTACCTGTCACCCATCTAGAATAGTTATGCAGTCAGTAGGCCGTGCACAGCAATGCATCAAAGTTGGCGATTTAATTATAGCCGTTGCGGAGCATGCAGTCATCGCTGCGACCGCCCGCGTCGCTTAGGCTGCTCTACATGAGCATGCGCGTCGGCAGCAACAGTCGGATCGGAAAACGGTTGCGGCAATGTGTCAATGAGCCCACCTTCCCCCCATACACTCCTACAAATTAATCCCTGCGTCCGTCCCTGCGTGTTGACCGACCTTGTCCGATCGGGCTGAAATTTTGATAGATGGTAGTTTGCAGGATATAAAACATATTTTTCAGCAACAATATTTCAAAAAATTCAAAGGCGGCTGCGCTGTGGCCCTGTGACTAGAGTGCAGGGATGAGTGCAGGGATAGGTTGCGGGCCACAGCGCAACAGCTGTTGATTTTTTCAAAATATATTTCTTGCAAAATATGTTTTATTTTATGCACACTACCATCTATTAAAATTTCAGCCCGATCGGACAAGGTCGGTAGAACGCAGGGACGGACGCAGGGATTAATTTGTAGGAGTGTACCTAGAGGGCAATGCCACAGCTCGACCATTTGGACTTACAGCATGCTACTTACGAGGTTAAGCTCATCTAGGACAGTGTTACTAAATCTCATACTCAGACATGCCAGAAACTCACTTTGGACTGTGGATCAGGCGCTCCCAACATTCAAAAAATGGCAGTAAACCGACCCCTGGCAGTAGGACGGCTGTAACTCTGCACTCGCTGCGCCAAAATTTATGCTAGCTGGCTCAGAATGTAGCCAACCCAGTCAGCTACCTTTCACCCATCCAGAATACTTATCCAGTTAGTAGGCCGTGCAGTGCAAAGCATCAAAGTTAGTAATTTGAATTTGAGCCGGTTCGGGGCATGCAGTCATCGCTGCGACCGCCCGCGCCGCTTAGGTTGCTCTACACGAGCATGCGCATCGGCAGAAGCAGTCAGATTACAAAACGGTTGCGGGAATGTGGCACGAAGGCGGTTGGCAGGTGGTTGGGGGAGGTGGCCGGTACAGCCTTTGTTGCGCACTTTACAACCTGAGTTGGCGCTGGGGGGCTGTCTAACTAAGTCTCGTGGATCACCGCTTGCGCTTGGCAGCTGTCTTGGGCAGCCCCAACTCAGAAGGTGTGGTACGCTTGCGTAGCGTGAAGCCAGGAGCCGGCGCACAGTGTGGACCCCCATCTCCCTTAGCCGAGCTCGGGGCCAGGGCCAGGGCCAGTCACACAATTCCACACCGTGACCGAATTTAATCTCAGCTACCCTAAGAGTTATACTCCCCCACATGCCATCCACCTGTGTACAAAGTTTCATAGCTCAACTGCCACCCCACAGTGGTATTCTGGGAGGGGTGGGCTAGGAGGGGGTGTGCTTGGGGAGGGGTCGAGGGCAAGGGCTGGGAGGGGGTGGGCAGGCTCAATGAGATGGCCTCCTGCAATTATGGGTGGAGGGGGGGCGGGCATGGTGGGTCGTCGCATGCCATTGCCTTCAACCTGCCTGGTGAACATGATGTAACTTTATGAATGTCAAACTGATAGTCAGGTCCCACAAGGTCTGTTTGGCGAAATGTACCGTGAGCCATTTGATGCCGCGCTTACACAGCCGTGATCAGCGAGCCTTCCCGATATGCCTACTGCATCAAAGGGCCTGCACGGCCTGGGCGCCCACCAACCCTCGACAAGTGTCCAGGTGGCAAGGTTACTGTAGATGGATGCGGCGTTCCTTCTAAAGCGGGGGCTAGTAGGTACGGTCTACAACAACGCTAGCGCGAGGGCCGGCGGTTATGTTCGGTAACGGGGTGGCTCGCATCTCGCATCGGGCTGTCGCAGCTTGCTCGCAACATGACTAAGCCCTCCTCCTCCACCACATCAAAGCATATACTACGAGCTGCAGGCAGCATGTCCGAAGGAATTGTTTTTTTCTGGTCTCTCCTTCGACGACATTATTGAGAGGGCTGATGAACGACGACAGCTTCCTATGCTTTCTTATGCTTCCCTATGCTTCCCTTTGCTGTCCTATGCTTTCCGATCCTTCCTATTCTTACTACGCTTAGTGCGGGGTGCCATCGCTATCAATGGCCGCCAGTCTGCATCATTTGCGCCGCTGGTGAACGCTGGTGGTAGCTTGGAGGAATTAGAACAACCTCTACCACTTTCGCAGCCTAGTGAGCGCGAGATGTTGGGGTGATTTAGACATGAGCATGGTAGGTATGTCTGGGTGATCTATGGGTGCTAATCCTAAGAATAACGCTATTCAAAGTGGTAGAGGTTCTCGGGGCACACCGCTTGCATCTCTACATGAGGTCAGCACGGCGTTTGATGCACTTCCCGCCTAGAAATCAGGTTTTAACTCACTGGAATTTCATTAGCCTCCCAACCCGTGCAGGGCAGATGTATTACACTGCAATAGCTTCCCGTGGGAGCTATGAGTATACGTCAACGCTAGGGCGCAGAAACTAGACGGATGCGCAGCAGCAACAAGCAGCAAATCGATCTCAAAAACAGCACTGCATATTTGCATGCCGGCACCCCATCACGGCACCCCGACCGCCCGACTAGTGGCCGCTCTACCTCGCTCATCGTTGCGGCGTTATTGTATGCACGTGCACTACCGTTAGGGTGCAAGGAGTCACTAGTGCCAGGATACCGCGGAGGGGGGCAAAGTTGACTTTAGCCCGTCCCTCGCAGGCCAAGCTGCGGAGCACCACGCCGCAGCGGGGCGTCGCGATTTGACCTCTTGGCGTGCAGTATACGCGACAAAAAGTGACGGTACATTTTTTCGAGCCATTTTACCTGACCTTGTGGGACCTGACTGATAGAGGCCTGGGCTGTTTAACGTGCGATTTGTTTCACTCAATGCATCAAGGGGTCAAGAACAAACATTTCGTAGCCATTTTCCTGTGGTTGCAGCAGGTGCAACACAGTGGAGGACACAGTGGAGGAGGGGGGGTGTATGCCGGTGATACCTTAGTGTGCGCCGACCCAAATGGTGTATTCGGCGGAAGCGAGTACGAAGATATGTTTCAGTCGCCCCGTCTAGGTGCCCTGCACGCCCGGCAGGCATCGCGTCGGGTGTTGGCCGGACATTCCATTTGTACACAGCCAGCTCACTACGCTAGGTAGATGGGTCAACAATGATGTGTCTCACCGTGCCAAGGAGACGCGTCTCGCCGCTGTGATTTGTTCGCGGGCACATGTGGCAGTACGCGAGCAAAGACTCCAATGGCTTGCGCTGATGGTCAGACCACGCGCATTGATTCGCAGCTACCAATGTGACAAACGCTATCGAAAACGATGAAGTTACGAGAGAGTACTTGCATGACCCATGTTGGGGCCTCCTGACTCCAGCCCGCCGGGGTCAGCTTGGCATTCGCAATGCACGTAAGCCTTTCAATAAAAGATGATGTGCCTATATGGTGACCATCAGGCCAGAAGGTGTTTCTTGTGTAGACGTTGCATAGCTTTTCTCAATATGTTACCGCGACTATATCGCAGAATCCACGCGTCGAAGCACAAGCACAGCTTGGGTCAAGCTTATGTCTTAGTAAAGAACAACATATAAGCATACAGGTTCGGCTGCTTGGCCACGCTTCCCTAGTCCTGCTGTCCACTTCATGCCTACGTGACATCAAGTCAATCTAGCTTCTACCCTCCCCAACATGCATCCTGATGGCGACCTAGGCGCGCGACCTACTTGCTTCTCCCCCACCCCTGCCTGACCTGCGCTACCAATTGCTCCTACGCGCACTCCGCTTGTCGTGGCAACCTCAAAATCTCAAGCGCAAAAGTACCGGTCGCCAAACTCGCCGACACCTGGAACAACAACATAGTTATCGTCCACGCGCTGGTCGATCTCGCTGGTCACGACTTTGACCTTGGGAAAAGAGCGGAAGACCTGCGTCCGGGGCGCAAAAGTCCAAACAAAAACCTCTACCCGGCCCTGCTGTCATTGCGCTGGGTCTACATGTCTTGACCACATATCTCGCGCTGCGTGCATGCGATGGGTTCTACAGGTGGGTCCACGCCCGCTGCTGTGTCTCGCTCTCACCCAGCGCCGCACCTTGTGAATGCCCTCAGGCGCCGCGATGAGACAAAGCATGACGATCTTGGACTCGTCCACTCCAGTCTCAATCAGCACCTGTGCGACCTCAACCATCATTTTGACGACCGCCCAGCATGGCTGCGGCAGTCTGGCTAGGCACGGGGGCGTTAGGGCCAGCTGAACCTCAAGCAAAACACATCGAAGCAAGGGGTAGGTGTGATGATGAGGGTGAGGGCCAGACAGGGTGCCTTGACAAGCAACTATTGAAACCCACTGGAAGAAGGCCAGCCACCTAGAAGAAGCCTTGGGGCCACTGCCCCTCTCTCTGTCACGCGCGCTGCCTGCACTCACACTGCCTGCCGACCTACCCGCCCGCCCTTGCGCCTGCCACCCAGCCTGCATGCCCCTAGCCAGGTTCCCCCCTTACCTTGATGCTCTTGCATGCCGTGTTGCCAGTGCCCAGCACTGGATCCATCAGCAGCACGCAGCGATTCGCAATGTCGGCCGGCAGCTTGCTGTACACCAGCTCATCGCCATTGCGGACCCCTGCCTCATGCCTGCCACAAGCACCACAGCCAGGAGCTTGGTGTCACACTTCTCACAGGCACATCACACTTGCCGAGCCCCCAAGTCAAAGCCAGCCGCACGCGAGCGCAGTCCCAGTCCGCCCTGGTACCCATCAGCCCAACGCAACCAAGGTCCCAGGGCCACCAGCACAGTGTTGCCACACGGGGCTCAGTAGCCTGTTTAGGCAGCTGCCTTGTCCACTGAAGTGCCACATTAGGCTGTGTGAACCAGGCGGTGTGTTCGAGAACCCCCGTACAGTGCTCAGCAGCCTTGTCCAAAGTCACAAGCTGTCGTCCCAGGCTGGCAGCTATGCAGTGTGAACCACTAGGCCCTGCCCCCGCCCCTGCCCCCGCCCCCCCAGCAACAACACAGCCCCAGCCCCATCAACAACACCAGCTCCACCATCAGGGTGTCCAGGCATGAGGCCTAGCCCCGAGCCCACCTGTGCACCAGGATCTTGCCGATCTTGATGCCCTGGCAGCACTCCCTCAGCGCCGCCTCCATGGCCTCACCGCTGCGAATCACACTCACCCCGCAGATGCCGCGTGCAAACTCCACTCCCACATAGGTGTGACCTGGTCACACCCGCCCACACAGCATATCACCACAACAACACCACAACTATGACATCTAAGGCCTGTTTGGTATTTGAATTATTATTATTGTTCTTCGCTTGGCCTTAACACATCTCGCTGACACAGCCAGGTGTGCATTCTAGCATTTATTCATCCCATAACTTGGCATGGGCACTGGCACGGGCATTGACATGGGCATTGGCATGGGCATTGGCATGGGCATTGGCATGGCCTGAGCCATTGTGTGCTGCTCAAGCCTAAATGCATCAAGGCTCATAGCCAGGTGGATGCCGGACTCATACAACACATAGTCAGGTCACACAACACATAGTCAGGTCACACAACACATAGTCAGGTCACACAACACATAGTCAGCGCATGGATACAGCCATGCAGGAGCAGTGCAGCCTGGGCCCCAGAGGACCAGCCCCTGACCTGTGGGGGTGAGCACATTCTTCTCTGTGAAGGGCAGGTGACCCAGTCCAGCCTCCACCACCAGGCGGTTCAGGCGGTTGGCCTGCAAGCCGGAGATGGGGTAAAGGGAGGGGGAGAAGGGGGGGAAAGGTGGAGGAGGTGGAGGGAGGGGGATGGGGAGAGGAGGGGGGAGGGTGGAGGTGGTGGAGGGGGGTCAAGAGTAAGGGTAAAGCTGAGCATAACAACCATATATGATATCAAGGATTGGGTTAAGGGGGCGCAGGGGTGGGGCGTGTGGGAGAGGGGTGAAGTGTACTGTGTATGGGGTTAGCCAAGGGCATCTGCTCTCAAAAGACTGCTACTCTCAGCTTTCTTGTTTTCTAACCTTGATAGTTTGTAGTGGGGAGAACTAGGGGGGAGGGGCCAGGGGCCGGGGAGGAGGGGGTGGAGCGACACGTTGAGGGTGGGCTGAAAACCATGTCAACAGCGCTGGCTGAGACATCATGCAATATCCCTGGACATTTACACTCACACTGACAGAGCATGCGACACGCGCAAGCAGCAAGTGCAGCAATATACAAGTTGTGCAAGTCGCAGCTGGCATGGTGTCGGAGCATGCATGTGCAGCAGTATGAAGAAAGTTGTACGCATTCTCCAGTACCCAGGGCCAGATCGCGCACATCTTCACTTCCTGAAGTCAACTTGTGCTCTTGATTATTCGTTGGGTGGAAAGCCACGCACTGTCATGTATGCCATTTGTGATATTCTCGTAATCAAAAAGATTACAAAATGGCGGTTTCGGCAAAGGCAGATGCAAGGGCAGAGGACTTATCCCATGGGGGAGAGGGACGTGTGGGTAAGGTGGCCGGCACCACTACTCGAGCCATGAGACCTTAGGCTGCTTGGGAGATGTATGTGTTGGCAGTCAAACGTTGTAAGGAGCAGTCAAAGGGGTTGATTGAGGGCGCACTCACATAGAACACAAAGTCATTCTTGGAGGTGTGACGATCTCGCAGCAGAGTGTGCATGCCTCTGATCTGGTAGGTGCTGGGTATGACCTTGAGGCGGAGAGGAGGAGGAGCAGCAGGCAGGCAGCTTAGCGGCAGTGGCAGCAGGCTGATACAGGTGCGTGCTCCCCACCCTCCCTAACTTAGCCCCTGCCCCTGCCCCTGCCCCTGCCCCTGCCCCTGCCCCTGCCCCAGCCCCTGCCCCAGCCCCTGCCCCTGCCCCTGCCCCGCCCTGCCCTGCCCTCTAACCTTAACCTAACCCTAGCGCCCCTTACACTGCTGGCAGTGGGGAAGAGGTGGAGCAGCAGGAGGCAGAGCAGTGGGCAGGACACTGTGGACCATGACTCATGGCGCCCCTGACCCCGCTGACATGCCTGGCTGGACATGAAGCTCATGATCGGCATCATGGTGGTGGTGCTAGCCCTGGCTGACCTGGGCCCTGAGCCTCCACCAGCGGTCAGGGCAGTGCATGAGGCAACAAGCAGGCCGCTGTGGGGCTGTGGGTTTCACCTCTAAATTGGGGTAGATGCGCAGGAGGTCATGCTGCTTCAGCTTCAGCCGGATATGCTCTGCAGGATCAGGGTCAGCGTCAGGGTCAGAGTCTGGGTCAGGGTCAGGGTCAGGGTCAGGGTCAGGGTCAGCGTCAGGGTCAGGGTCAGGATCAGGGTCAGCGTCAGGGTCAGAGTCTGGGTCAGGGTCAGGGTCAGGGTCAGGGTCAGGGTCAGGGTCAGGGTCAGCGTCAGGGTCAGCGTCAGGGTCAGGGTCAGGGTCAGGGTCAGGGTCAGGGTCAGGGTCAGGGTCAGGGTCAGGGCCAGGGTCAGGGTCAGGGTCAGGGTCAGGGTCAGGGTCAGGGTCAGGGTCAGGGTCAGGGTCAGGGTCAGGGTCAGGGTCAGGGTCAGGGTCAGGGTCAGGGTCAGGGTCAGGGTCAGGGTCAGGGTCAGGGTCAGGGGTCAGGGTCAGGGCCAGGGTCAGGGTCAGGGTCAGGGTCAGGGCCAGGGTCAGGGTCAGGGTCAGGGTCAGGGTCAGGGTCAGGGTCAGGGTCAGGGTCAGGGTCAGGGTCAGGGTCAGGGTCAGGGTCAGGGTCAGGGTCAGGGTCAGGGTCAGGGTCAGGGTCAGGGTCAGGGTCAGGGTCAGGGTCAGGGTCAGGGTCAGGGTCAGGGTCAGGGTCAGGGTCAGGGTCAGGGTCAGGGTCAGGGTCAGGGTCAGGGTCAGGGTCAAGGCAGGCGCTAGACAGTGCTTTGACCAGGCAAGCAATCCCTGGTCACTCCCCAGCTCTCACTCCTCAGGATCACTCCCCAGCTCTCACTTCGTGTCACACTCTTGCATTACTCCTGATTCCACAGGGGAAGCCGCACCTGTGATGAGGTCAATGGCCACGATGTTGTCACCACGCTGCCAGGGGATGATGACGTCAGCAAATCTGCAGCGCCACACACCATCGCCTTTGTGGAACACATGGCTGCATGCAGCCCATGCAGATGCATGGTTGCATTACCATGCATGCAAGCCTACCTGCGGGAGGGGGCAATGTACTGATCAAACATCGGCTTCACGAACCGAGTGTACTGCTCAATCACACCTGAGCAGACATGGGTGGGGCAGCCGGCAGTTGGTTAGTTGACGGTTCTGTTGATCAGTTTCCTAGGCGGGCGGGCTGGTATGGGAGAGTGTGAGATAAAGCAGGGCAAGGTGGCAGCTTGCAGGCAGGCTGGTGGGCAGGCAGTCAGGGCATGGCAGCACTTGAACATACCCTACACACCCTGCCCCTCTCAGCCCCTCTTCACCACAGCCCCTGCCCAGCCCCTCCCTGCCCCGCCCCTGTCAGGCAGTCAGGCAGTCAGCGAGCAAGGTGCCTCTGCCCTGCCCCTGTCAGCCCCAGACCAGACGCTCCTTGCAGCACCTCCTTGTAATAAGGCAGGCAGGCAGTAAAGACAGGGCTGCTGCTCAGCCCACTGCTGGCACCAGACCCCCAGCCCTTGGCCTTTGGCCCTAGGCCTTTCACTTCTCTCTATAGCTGCTCTGCACGCCTCAACAGCGTTGAGATAGAGGCCCT
>JASKMD010000001.1:2288590-2332150 GCA_030144725.1 Haematococcus lacustris | reverse complement strand
GTGGCGTCGACGTGTGCGAAGTAGGTTGTTTCGAGTGGCACAAGACGGATGTTTCGCGTGGAAACATGTTCGAAGTTGTTGCTAACAAGGTTTCGTGCATTGCCGTTGCAGGGCGTGTGGACAATGAAGCTCGCGTGGAGGAGGTAGTGATAGGCATGAGCCGAGGCGGACATGTAGAAATGTTGCAACCTATCGTGCATGTGAATGAGCGTAGGTACCAAACTTGGCTGAAACTGTTCTGACCGAGCGAGTGCGTAGTATGCTGTCGAGGCGTTTGGCGAAGTGGCGAGCACAATGTCTGGGCTTTTTCACCCAACTGATGTTGGTGTGCGCCTTTTGCGGCAAATGTGGATGGGACAAGACGAACTTCAAGACCGTTGAACCTGTGGAAGGTATTGGTGGGGAGGTTGGGAAAGCACATGTTGATGTGTCATGTTGTTGACATGTTGTGACACAAGTTCGTTATGTCTAATAGTGTGCATCGCTTTGTTGTGTGCAGGGGAGCGGTATGGGCCGGCTGCGGTTGCCAATTTCCTGCTGGCTGATCGCACCATCAATGCCAATGGGCATTGGTACAAGTGCTCTCACTGCGTTGAGCATGACTGTGCGCGCAAGAGCACGCTAGCTGTTCACCCGCCATTGTACGCAAGGCTCGTGATTGCTGCTCACCCGCTGCAAGTCATGATGATGTCCTTTATATCCACTGCCATGTCCTTGAAGGAGTGGGTGGGGGGTTTCACGCATGGCAGGCATGGGACGTCCGCCCTTCTCGACAACCCATTGCTGTCGTGGGTGACCATTGACCAGCGTGTGGACTTCCGTGTCAGTAGCTACATCATGGACATCATGCGTTACAACCTGGAGTTGAACCCGCTGTTCAAGCGGTATGCTACCATCTGGCAACAGAGGGTGCATCGTGCAGTCACACCGATGCCGGTTGTGGACTTGTCCATCTTGGGGCCTAATGCGCTAAGCACTATGCACCACTTGCCATCCGACATGCTACCTGCTGAGGAGCATGATGCAGTCGGCAGGCTGGGATTGCTGGAGTCCGCTGTGTGCGCCGTCGCCCCGCCAAAGAACACATTGTATGAGGTAAGATGTGGGTGCTGTTGATGGCATGCAAGTGGTAAGGCCATGTGGTACTGTGAGCATGTGTAGAAGGATGTTGAGGCTATTGTTGTTGGTGATGTATGCAGGTTGGTAGCACTATGCTGCGACGAGGAAGGCAGGTGGTGAGCCTGGCGAGCATGAGCGATGGGGTCATCGACGAGAATGTCACCGTAGAGGTCATGCTGTTTCCTTTTCTGTTTCCCAATGGCCGAGGCTTCTTTCAGCATGGCCAAGCTGGCGTGGCTCATCTGACGCAGTACTTGCAGCTGAGGATTCACCAGTTGTTCTCGTGCTTCACGCTCTGCAAGCCGTACTTCATTCTGATGTGGCAGATCCGTCAGTGCAACATGATCAGCAACGCGGTACGGGGTAGTGGGATGACGAAGCATGCAATGTTTGGTCATGAACGAGGTGCATAACTTGTGTTGTATGCATGTACGCACAGGTGTCGGAGGTGATGCTGGAGCGTGATATTGCGCGTTATCTTGCGAACAACCCTGGCAGCACAACTCAGCAAGCCATGGCTCATGTCATCAAGTACAAGGTGCCTCATACTTTGATTGGCAGTCCAAGCTGGCATCGGCAGCGATTGCAAGACTTGTTGGCTATGGTCGACAAGTGGGGCCTACCGCAACTGTTTCTTACACTGACCGCTGGGGATCAGAACAAGAATGGGCTTCAATGGGATGAGGTAAGCTCAGGTTGTTTTGACCCTACCTATCCTGTTTTTGTCCTCCTTAGGATGTCCCTTACCCTCCCCATCTTATGCCATACCCCCTAAAGTGCCAAATGGTAATAGTAACACGTTGGAAGCCAATTGCAACACCTTGTACCTTACCCACCCTATCTTGTATTGTTACGCCAAGGTGCCAAATGGAAATTGCACCTTGTACTGAACCCTCCCCATTTTGTACCTTACCCCCCAAATTGCCTTTGGTTTTCACCTGAATGGCATTGCAATCATGAGTAATGAAAGTGTCATAGAAGGGTAAGTAAGTGTACGCTGTGTGTGTTGTTGTGCTGATGGTATGATGTAAAGGGGTGTTTATGGAATTGTGATGTGTGGTTGCAGATCAAGGACTTGGATGTGATGATGCAGCGGTTCGTCACTGGGTTCCGGTGGCAAGATGCACCTGTGGAGTGTGCACATGCGTTCCACCATCGCGTGCAGCAGTTCATGCGAACATGGTTGCCGTTGAACAAGGTTGGCTTGCTCGGCAGAGTGGAGCATCATGTCATCAGATATGAGGTCCAAGCCCGTGGCTCACGTAAGTTAAAGAAGGTGCATGTGGGAATGTTGTTGTCCTATTTGTGGTTGCCCATGAAGGGAATGAATAAGTGACTTTGGTGCCATGTTGTTGGTGACGCAGTCCATGCGCACATCATCTTGTGGGTGCACGAGGAAGACCGTGAGATGGTTTTTGAAGAAGTGGTGGCTGCTGTTCCTGGGATCTTTGAGCGCGAAGGAGTCTGGCATGCGCATCCTAACGCAACCGTATTGGAGAAGGAGCTGTTGCTGTTGGTCACAACATATCAGATGCACAAATGCTACACGAGCTTGTGCTGTAAGAAAGGGCCTTGCAAAGGCCATTTCCCATTTGCAGCACACCCTGAGCGTAAACCCACCATGAATGACGCATTGCGTTTGTGGACGTACTTCCGGCCAAGTGACGAACATCGTAATGTTGTGCCGTACCATGCCGGCATCTTGTTGGCCTGGAAGGCTCACATGAACCTGCAACGCATCACCGCTCACGAGTGGTCGCTGTATGTGCTGAAGTGAGTGACATTGGGTGCAACCATGTATGAGGAAAGTGTCATACATGGTGCTGTATACATTGCTGCCACATGTCATGACATGAGTATGAATGATGTGTGCTCATGGTTTTGCGTAGGTACGCCACCAAGGCGAATGGACCTGTGGATGTCACAATTGATGGGTCCAGCGCTGAGCGGTTGGGCCTTGAGGTCGCTTCACCTGACATGTTGTCATTGCTGTCATCCATGGTCACGGCGAAGATTGTCAGCCCTTGTGATGTCGCCGTTCAAATGGCGGGCATTTCCATCCTGCAGTTCAGCGACGCGGTGAAGGTGTTCCACTCGCAACCACCAAACTTGCGTACCAAGATGCGGGTGGCGGGCCGTGCAATCCCGCTAGCTCATGTGGATGTGTATTGCATGCGTCCTATTGAGCTGCAAGACTTGACATTCATGGAGTTCTTCACGCGGTACGAGCTGAGGGACGATGCCATGCAAGGACCTCAGGTGAGGAGATGGGTTGTGAATCTGTGTATTGATGGAAGTATGTGGGGAGTCGTAAGCAATTGTGCCATGCTGTTGCTATAGGATGCATCGCGGCGGGTTATGGGTCCAGGGGGTGAGGGAGTGAAGGACGGTCGCGGCAAACGCTTGTATTGGCGGTGTCCCAACACCCCAGTGCGCTTCTCCACCTACAATCCAGCCACGCAGACGGAAGGCTTTGCGTACAATTTGCTGTTGAAGTCCATCCCCTTCCACAATGAGTCAGAACTGCTATCTCCAGCGAACAGCAGCAACAGCTACTACGAGGAGTGCTGGCTGCGTGGTGTCATTCAAGACGAGGACGATGTGCAGGTGAACAATGGTGGTAGGGTAGGAGCAAAGGCGTTGCAAGGCAAGCAGCAGATGATAACTTTGTGCTGTTGGTATGCAGGAGCTGGTGTCCAAGTATGGGCGAGATCAGCTGTTGGGAGCTGACAACACTACAGCCATGGTGCAGCAGCTGTTGGAGAAGCGTGCCAATCCCAATGGGCTGGTTGTGGCGATGACTGAGTGGGAAGTGCCACCTGCAGATCTGGCAGAGCTGGCTGACATTACGCGGCTGGCGCCAAGTGCTGAGCAATTGGCTGTGTTGCAGCGCTTGCAAGCCAAAGAAAACGGCGTGTGCGTTGTGTCAGGTGGCCCTGGCACTGGCAAAACGTTTTTGACCAAGCAACTGCTGCAGCACTTGCGGGTCGCTGGCACGCGACACTTGGCCACCGCTACAACAGGCGCAGCCGCCATCCGTTTGAGCAAGCATGCCAGCACTGTGCACACAGCGTTCGGTATCTTTGGAGCAGGCCGCTACTTGCCTCCTATCAGCCCTACCAATCCGCGCTATGAAGCCATGCGTGCAGCCAAGGTCATCATCATCGACGAGATGAGCATGCTGTGCTCCCAAATGTTCAGCTTGGTGCTGTTCAGATTGCAGCAGTGCTGTGAGTGCCGCTCCTTCAAGGAGGTGCTGGAGCAGAAGCTCATCATCCTAGTGGGGGACCATGCACAGGTGAGTGGTGGGTAGTATGGTAACCTCACATTGTGTGATGTTGAGGCTCTATTGGTGAGGAGTGATGCGCATGCATTAATGCAGAGTTTAAACGCAATGTGAGTATTCATAGTAACCCTCCTGATTTTGTGGTGCGGCTTGCTTGCTTGACGCAGTTGCCGCCAGTATGCCATTGCAAGATCCCTGAGGGCACCTTCTGTAAAGCATGCCACATCTCTTCTGACCCACGGTGGGCGGCTGCTGAAAAGCTGCAGCTGAGGCATTCTGTACGGCACGCTGAGGACCAACAGTTTGTGGAGTTTCTGACTCTCATTCGACGTGAGCGGCCCACACAGCAAGCCATTGACGAGCTGTTCGGAACCAACATTGTCAGCCAAGCTGAGGTGGGTAGTGTTGGTGAGGATGGTCAAGTGTGTTGTGGCGTGTTGTTGTCAAACCGTAAGAAGCCATGCTGTATGTGAATGTCGTGGTCGTTCATTATGCTAATGCTAGGTTGCTAGTGTTGCAATGGTGCTTGTGTGGTTGGACATGGTTGTTGCAGGCGCTGAGTCGGGCCACAGAGGAGTCCACCATCCTATGCACCAACTTGGCGGACTGTGAGGTGTTCAACTCATTGGTGCTGTCCAACACTTTTGGTGGTGAAGTCATACCTTGTCAGCTGCTATCCAATGTGGGCAACAATGAAGCCCATCACGCATGGCTGATGAAGCCAGGGTTCCACACGCTGCCACGTCTGGCAATCGGAGCACGTGTCATGCTCACCAAGAACGTGGAGGTCAGCAAAGGCCTCGTCAATGGTGCCACTGGGAGGGTCGTCGAAGTGGAGTATGGAGAGCCACCCTTGAGCATGCGATACGAAGGGCAGCGAGCTCAAGTGCTGAAGAAAGTTCTGGTGCGCATGGACGGCAGTGGACTGGAGCACGGTGTGCGGCGGACAGTGACAGCCAACATGTTCGCCAACCCACGCAGTTATGTGAAGTCGACGTTCCCATTGGTTCTGGCATATGCCATCACTGGCCACAAATCCCAGGGGGCTACGCTGCTGGGACCCACCATTGTGTCTGTGAGCAATGCATTCTCACCGGGGCTGTTGTATGTCATGCTGTCACGGGTGAAAACCCGTGCACAGCTGCTGTTACTGCAGCGCTTGACGCCTGATATGTTCACTCCAATGGTAGTGCCTGGCATGGAATAGGTTGGGCAATTAGTAGGTAGGGGTGGTCATAGCAGCATGTGTTGGCAACAGAAGGGAGGGGTCTGGTGGGCGTGACACCAGATGTGAGGACGTAGGCTTTGGGATGGGTCAGTGTGGTGATTGCATAGGAACCTACCTGTGCATTGCTGTTGTTGCTCCTGTGCCTTGCGCCATATATGTTGACTGCAATGGTGGTGGCTAGCATGGAATAGGTTGAGGTAGTAGTAGGTAATGGAGACCATTGCAGCATTAGTTGGTAACATGAATGTTGGTCCAAGTGGGGGAGACACAAGATGTGGTGACTGTGGCACTGGATGGGATTGCGTGGTGGTTGTGTTGGGACCAGGTGGTGCATAGTGGCTGTTGCTGCAACCTCACCTTATTCCATGTTCACTCCAATGGTGGTGCCTAACATGGAATATGTTAGGCTGTTAGAAGGTGGAGGTGGTCATAGCAGCATATGTTGGCAACAAGAGAGGGGGTCCAGGTTGTGGTGACACTAGACGTGAGAACATGGGGGCGGGTTGGGACAGTTTGGTGATTGCGTAGGAACCTACCTTGCACAGCTGCTGTTGGTGTAAGGTGGCATGCTGAAATGTTCACAGCCATGGTGGTGCTTGACATGGAATAGTTGTAGCTGGTAGTAGTTTGAGGTGATCATAGCAGCATATGTTGGCAATTGGAGAGGGGGTCTAAGGGGGGGAGCCACAAGATGTTAGGACATGGGTGCTAGTTGGGACAGTGTGGTGTTTGTGTTGGAACCTATCTGTGCACAACTGTTGTTGCTGCAGCACTTCATGCCGGACATGTTGACGCCAATGGTGGTGCCTATATAGAAAACGTTGGGCTGGGAGTAGGTGGAGTGGTCATAGCTGCATTTGTTGGCAAGTGGAGAGGAGGGTCGGGTGGGGTGGATGCAAGATGGGAGGACATGGGTGCTGGTTGGAAATGTGTGGAGATTGTGCTGGAACCTTCCCATGCACAACTGCAGTTGCTGCAGCGCCTCATGCCTGATATGTTCACTCCAATGGTGGTGCTTGGTATGGAATAGGTTGTGCTAGTAGTAGGTAGGGCCGGCTATGGCAGCATGTGTTGGTAACACGGAACAGTTTGGGTGGTGTGTAAAGACTATGTGCATGGCAAGGTTGGTGGGTTGGGATGTGGTGGTGATGGCGATTGAAACTGCCAGTATGAAAAGAGGTACAGCATGACCATGTTGATTGTTGATCATGACATTTCCAAGTCGTGCATACGTTTGCTCATTGCATGAGTAGAGTCCTGTGCGGTTTCAAGTCTTAAGTGGTAATGTAGCATTGTGTATGGACGCTAAGATATGACTACAATGATGTTATATTGCGAAAACTGCACCATCATGTATACATGTCTTTGTTGTATGTGCTACAAGGTGGCATGCTGTAAGGTTGTGGCTGGCTTGCCTGGCACTAGTATGCAGCACAGATACCCTGCACACATTATTGCATAGTAACTACCACTAGTTGTTTGCACGAAGTATCTTGACATAGTAGTCTGCAACAAGTTTCCCCACAAGTTGTTTCCACAAAGTTTGTGCACTAAGTACAAAGCACAAAGCACAGAGTAGCTAGCATGAGGTACGCCTGCAAAAAAATTATGTGCAAGGAGTACCCAGCATTGTAACAATTGTGGTTGAGATGGGACTGCATTGGGTGTTGTTGTACAGTACTAGCAGTGGATGAGGTTTTCAGCAATTGCCAAGTGTTGGTCATCACAAGTAGTCAGCACTTCATCTCAACACAGGTAGACCATGATACTTAGCATGCATAGGGTTAGTACTTAGCATGCATGGTGTAGCACTGCAAGTAAAGCTAAACAACTGAATCGTGTGGCTGTGACAAGTTGTTGCTTGTCACATTCTCATCTATGATGCATAGCAAACAGCAAAAGGGAAGCAATGTTGCCACATTACCCACATGACCTCCAAATGCAAATGTGAGTTGTTATGGTGATACTGTGGATCTGTGCGTGTACAAAAATCCGTGGTACTTCATGCTGGTTCATTCTGCGAGCCACGCTGGGTCCCATAGCCGCTCGTACTCGTGCTTGCCATCAGGAGAGGCTTCCCATGGCAGGAGGTCCTTACCCAAGTCCTTGCATGCTTCCCACATGCGGTTGGGCCGGTGGGTTGAGGGCAGCTCCGTGGTGGGCTGGAAGTGGTGCATGACCGAAGGGGGGTAGAGGATAAGGGGGGTGGTGCTGTCCAGCACAAAACGGGTGCTGAAGTAGAAGTGAAGCCGGGCTGAACTGCGGTGCGGCTTGCCTCCATCACCGGCATGCACTGTGAGGCCTCTCATCAACAACAGTTCTCCAGGCTTCAAATACACCCTGAAGGTCTTCTGGAAGGGCCACGACTGCGTGATGCTGTCTGCCTTTGCCAAGCGCTCTTTTTGTCTGGCCTTGTTTGCTGCTGTCAACAAGTCCCTGTCGACGGACAATTTCTCCATCAACCTGGCGCTGTGACAGCTGACAAGTACAGAAGTGTCTTCTTGCAATGCTAAGACAGCCACCCCACCCTCAGGGCAGCTGTGCTGCATTGCTTGCTGTGTAGCTGTGAGGGTGAGGGTTGTGCTGCTGCTGCAAGCACCTGAGCTGCTGGGCGCTGCTTCGCTGCAATCTGGCACGATGTCTGTGTGCAGCATCTGTGGTGGGGCTAAGGTGGTTGCTGATGACATGTCGAACATTTTGTGGTGTGACGCGGACGGTGTGCTCTTCTTGTAGGGGTCATTCACCAATATAGCGCTGTACTGGATGATCTTGGGTGGCACCACCAAATGCAACTTGGGTAGAAGGTCGGCGTACAAGGACTCTATTGTCTGCTGAGCAAGTAGGTGCTGACGCTTAAGTGTGTTATCCTTGCTGTCATGCTGTAGTACTGCTTGGGCGAATGGTTCTTTCAAGCCTGGCATGTCAGCTTGGCCTGTAGCCAATGCTTTGCCTGTGGCTGTGTTGAACTGCCGGCGCTGGCCAGTGCCACCTTCCAGCCTCATCCTGCCTTGGTTGTCCCTGACAGATTGGCTGCGCGCCCCAGGTTCGAACTGCTGGAAAATGGGGGTGCCCATCTTCAACCCCACATAGCTGCATGCCCATTGGACGATTGGCTTTGTGGCCAGCGTGGCAACAGCTGGGTCAGTGAGGATGGCGATACCGGTCTCATCCAAGTCTTGGCGAATGCCTGCTGCATCAGTATATGCTCGCCGTGGAGGGTTCAAAACCTCGAATCGGTAGTGCCCTGGTCTGTTCTCAGGCTGAGCCTGCAATCAAGGGTGGACATGCCTATGAATGTCAGGTATGGGTTAGCATTAGGGTTAGGATCGGGCTGACTCTGGCGCATCATGCTGTGTAACCCCCAACGCAACATGCTGTTGGAGGTGAGTGCAGTAGGCTTGTTATTCTCAACCTCATCAGCCCATTGTGTCCAATTTTGCTGTGTAGGGCCCTGCAATTGAGACCCATTTCAAGGTGTGTTGTACGTACTGTGCCTAAGTCGCCCCATGCTAGACCTGGAGGCCATGGTGAAGATGTTGACAATATCCCATGGACAATAGACGATGTTGATTGGTTGGGTTGAGGCTATTGACACTGTTTACCAAGAGCTGCGTTAGTGTGGAGTTAAGGGTTAGGGGTTAGTGTTAGGGTCAGGGCCCAACCCTAACCCTGCCCAATGTAGCGCAAAGGTAAGCCATGCTATTATGACATGCCATGCATGTGCAAAAGGTTGTATCCTTGCGTCCGGGCGCACCCCTTGTCTGCTGCTCACCCACACCATGTCTGCTACAGCCCCACCACCTGTATGCTGCGGCCGCACCTCATGCCTGCTGCTGCCCCACCCCATGCCTGCTGCCCACCCACCCCATACCTGCTACAGCCCCACCACCTGTCTGCTGCGGCCGCACCTCATGCCTGCTGCTGCCCCACCTTATGCCCGATGTGGCCCTACCCATGCCTGCTCCGGCCCCACCTCATACCTCTGTGGCCCCACATCGTGGCTGTTGCTGCCCCACCTGATGCCCGCTGCGGTTGCACCCCCTGCCTGCTGCAAACCCCCTGCCCGCTACGCCCCACCCCGTGCTCACTGCTGTCACACCTGATGCGCGCTGCGGCTCCACTCCCTGCCTGCTGCTGCCTCATCTCATGCTTGCTGCGGCCGCACCCTCTGTGCGTTGCTGCCCCACCCCCTGCTTGGTGCTGTCCCACCATATGCATGCTGCCGCCCCAACCCCTGCCCACTGCGGCCCCACCCCCCTGCCTGCTGCGGCCCCACCTCATGCCAGCTGCTTACCCACCCCATGCCCGCTGTTGCCCCACCCCCTGCCGGCTGCGGCCGCACCCCATGCCCGCTGTTGCCGATACGTGACCGCTGCAGCCGCACCCAAGCCTGCTGCTGCCTCACCTCATGCCCACTGTGGCCCCGCCCCATACCCGTTGCGGCCCCACCCTCTGCATCCTGCAGCCCCACCACATGCCCGCTATGGCCGCACCCCATGCCTGCAGTCGTCCCACCTCATGTCGCTGTGGGCCCACACCATGCTTGCTGCGGTCTTACCCCTTACCTGATGCAGCCCAACCACGTGCCCGCTGCAGCCGTACCCCATGCCCGCTGCGGCCCCACACCTTGCCCGCTGCTGCCCCACCTCATGCGGGCTGTGGCTGCACCCCCTGCCTGCTGCGGCCCCACCCCCTGGCCACATGGCCCCACCCCCTGCTCGCTGCTGTCCCACCTTATGCCTGTTGGGCCCCACCTCCTGCCGGCTGTGGCCCCACCCCTCGCCTGCTGTGGCCCCACCACCTGCCTGCTGCTGCCCCACCCTATGCCCCATGCAGTCTCACCCCATGCCCGCTGCGACTGCACAACATGTCCGCTGCGGCACCACCCCTTGCTTGCTGCAACCCCACCTCATGCCTGCTGCAGCCGCACCCCCTGCCCGCTGTTGCCCCACCCCCTGCCCGTTGCTGCCCCACCTCATGCGCACTGCAGCTGCACCCCCTGCCCGCTGCTGCCTCACCTCCTGCGCAAAGCTGCTGCACCCCCTGCCCACTGCAGCCCCACCCCATGCCTGCTGCTGCCCCACCACCTGCCACTTGCAGCCCCACCCCCTGCCTGGTGCGGCCCCACCCCATGCCCGCTGCTGCCCTGCCCCATGCCACCTGCAGCCTCACCCCATGCCCGCGGCAGCCGCACTCCCTGCCCACTGCTGCCGCACCTCTTGCCCAAAGCTGCCCCCCCCCCTGCCCACTGCAGCCCCCCCCCCTGCCACCTGCGGCCCCACTCCCCGCTCGCTGCTGACCACCTTTTGCCTGCTGCTGCCCCACCCCCTGGCTACAGCGGCCACGCACCCTGCCCGCTGCGGCCCCACCCCCTGCCCGCTGTTGCCCCACCCCATTTTCGCTGCGCCCCCACCCCATATGGCCGCTGCAACCCCACCCCCTGCCCGTAGCAGCCCCACCCTCTTCCTGTTGCTGCCCCACCTCCTGCCAGCTGCAGCCCCACCCCATGCCCCCTGCTACCCCACTTTATGCCTGCTGCGGCTGCACCCCGTGCCTGCTACTGCCCCACCCCATTCCCAGTGTGACCGCACCTGTGCCCAAAGCTGCCCCACCCCCTGCCCACAGTGGCCCCACCCACTGCCAGCTGCAAGGCAACCCCCTGCCCGCTGCTGCCCCACCTCCTGCCCAAAGCAGCCCCACCTCCTGACCAAGCTGCCCCACCCCCTGCTCACTGCAGCCCCACCCCCCGCTAGGTGCGGCCCCACCCCCTGCCCACTGCTGCCCCACCCCATGCCTGCGGCAGCTATGGCCCCTGTCTGCAGCGGCCCCACCCCATGCCCGCTGCTGGCCCACCCCATGCCTGCTGCGCCCCTGCCCCATATGGCCGCTGCGGCTTCACCCCATGCCTGCTGCAGCATAACCCCATATGCCTGCTGCATGTTGACAGTGCCAAGCAGCCCCAGGGAGCAGAAGCAAAGCCTGTGGTATGTGACCTACACTGTCGCTTCCTCCCATTCAAGCATTAAAGAACTGGCTGTCATGTATGCCCACTACTGTGACAAGCAGGCAAGAGATGAAGACTTGCTTCAGTGCTTTGCCACGGTCGCGCCTGGTTCAGTGCTTGAGTGTTTTGCCACAGTCATGCCTGATTCCTAGCATTTGTGGAAGTCATGCGCTGCCAACCTGAACACTGTGTGGAGCTTACTTTGTTAGCAGCCAACCCAGTCAAGGACACCACTAAGCTGTGGCGCTACTTGGCTGCCCACACATCACAAAGGCTGACATGTTGGAGTACATGAAGCTGGCAGAGCTTGCTGTAGTCATGACACCAGATTCAATGGAGGAGGAGCACATGTTCTCAGCCATGGCTTAGCTTAAAGATGACACCAGCGACATGCTACTACAGTGAATGTGCCTCCACTTGAATGTGCCTTCACTTGCAATAAATTTGATATGGGCATGCTGCTGTGCGAGGGTGCTACTGCCTTGGATTGGGCTTATTCTGTAATTTGACATTGTTGTCGTGGCTATGGGGCCCAATAATGTGCGCTATGAACATGGTTGATCCAATGTTAGCCATGACACTGTGTGTTGTGAAATTGAAAAGAGGCCAAGTGAAAATAAAACACTGTGCACACTGTGGTCCTATCAGGGTTATGGTTTGGGTGAGGGTTAGGGAAGGGTATCCATGTAGGGTTGATGAAGTGGGTAGTCAGCATGCATGTCAATCAATCAAGGAAAAATCCATCCCTGTACAAAAGTGATGATGCAATAGTGGCACCCACCTTTTGTTGCACTTCTGCCTCCAAATTTGTCACCTTATCCAGAATGGCTTGCAACATCTGGACCTGTGTAGTAGTGCAAGGCAGTGTAGAAATACGAATGTCAGCATGGCATTGGACACATTGAGCTGGGTATCAATGATGACCCATGTCTGATATGTTGCCATGCTGTGCCATGCTTAGCCATGCTGTGCCATGATGTTGCTTGTGCCTTGATTTGTAAGTTTGCCATGTAGGCATGCTACCATAGTTGCAATCATGTTTACCTGCAGAGAATGCTGCGCTTCTGCCTGCTCCTGTGCATCTGCTGTGGGCATCTGCTGTGCCACAGCCTTCAATGCCTGTTCCATGTACTGCATGTACAACAAATTGACCTTGTTATACAGAAGTTCGTCGTCAGGTGGTAATGTGACAATTATGGACACGACATCACATGACTCACGCTGTGGCGGTCATCCATGCTGGCCATGAATGTCTTCACGACGTCTGGAATACCTGCAAGCATATTGCATCACACCTTGCACAGTTAGTATAAGCTGTATTGATTTGTTATTGGTGGTACTGCTACCTCACACCTACTACACTTGCCTACCTGCCTCAACTTCAGCGTCATCAACAAGGCTATTAGCAGCTGCTGCTGGACCTGCAAGGCTTCGCCTCTGCACAGCAACATTACGATACATGCTTGTTATGTACAAACATCACCAGCGTATATAACTATGCTATGAGATACCAGCAAATCAACCTTTGCCTTGACACTGCAAGGTTTGTCACTGTTGGCCTGAAGTGGCTTGAATTAGAAGGAGGGCACCTTGGTTAGTAGGGCTGTGGCATTAGTAGTCAAGCCAGCAGCACGCTGCAGCGATGTGGTCCATGTCTTGCCACCCTGCAAAAACCACACAAAAGGGGTTTTAAGGGCTAACAGAATTGCACCAACACCAAGACTCATATTCAAGTGACACATGCTGACCATGCAAGTCCCATGTGGTACCTGCGCCGCAGCCATGTTTAACCCAACTGCAGCTATGTAGCAGGTGATCTGCACCTTTTCACATCTGCCCGCTGACATATGCCTACTGTGCAGCATCCACTTGCCACATGCTTTGCACCCATATGCATACTGCCCAGTACCACTTGCCACCTGTTTTCCAGCCATGTAGCTACAGTGCAGTAGCCACTTGCACCTGCCTGCAGGCATATGGCTACTATGCACCCTAGTAACCTCAACCCTATAAACCCTACTTGACCCTAACCCTCACCCTAACCCTGACCCTAACTCTAACCCTAACCTAATTGACCCTAACCCTAACCCAAACCCTAACCTTAATCCCTAACTGTAACCCTAACCCTAACCTTGACCCTAACCCTAGCGGAACCCAAACCCTATCCAAACCTACCTCTTATCTGTAACCTTAACCTTCACCCTAACCCGAATTCTAACCCAGGTAGCAAACGCAGGGTGGAGCCAGCATAAGGCAATGTGAACTGCAGCAGTGGGTATGGGATGCATTGGCAATTTCAAATGACAGCTGTTACACTGTACCTCTTACCTTGTGGTGCATGCTGTTTCCAGCCGCTGCTGCTCCTGCTGTTGCTGTTCCAGCTGCCTTGTTTTGCTCCAGATGCTGCAGCATGTCAGGCATGGCCAGGTGCAACAGGCATGCAGTGATGCAGTAGTCAGCATGTGGTGGGGCAGCAACAGTCACGCTGTGCAGCAGCAGTGAGCATGCTGTAAGAGGGGTAAATGCATGTGGTGCAGTGATTCAGCTTTGTTTAGCATACCTGATGTGCCTGTCTTTGGCTAGGTGCATGAAGACCTGGTAGTCTTGTGCCTTGTAGGTTAACGGTTGGGAGCAAAGCAGGGCGTTTCAGGGGGGGTTGTTCATGGCGGTCAGTGCTGAGGAGGCTAGTTGCTGGTTGCACAGGTTGCTGGGTGCACTGATCTGTTTGCGCATGACTGCTGGATGCTGAGCCTCTGGGATTCAACATTACGACTTTGGACACCAAGAGATGCAGGTCTGCCTTGCAGGATGACAGCTGAGACTGGTAGTCCACTGGAAAACGTGCACCAAAGGGGACTGCATACATGGAACATGCATGGCACTACACACTGTATTGTAATGCGGCGATTGTGTGCATATGATGCAATTGTTGACAACATGGCCAGAGAACATAGGAAACATGAAGGTGACAAAAACCTTAATGCAAATGCTGCTTACCTTGCTTGTAAGCGTTGAACAATGCTGCAAACTTCTGCAACTGCTGTGGTACGGTGCTGCTGTCCTCGGCAGCTATGGTGCCAGCCCCTCTCTTGTGCTGCTTATCCCACTGCTCGGCATGTTCAGCGCTAAGGTTCAAGGACATACCATGCACTAACGATTGCGCTCTGCATACCCAACAGTACGACTAGTATCAAGAAGTGTGTCAACCTTTGCACATGCTATTACGCTCACATTGCCACGCAGTCTTCAATTGTAGACACTTTGACAAGTGCATGGTCCATGACACACATGCACAGAGCTCCTCCACAACATACTGGAAAGAGCCATGCTGCAGGCGGCTGCATGAAGAGTGGACCAGTTGTACCCTGAATGTACAACGTGTAAAGTGTTTGGACGGGTGGCGAAATTGACCTTAGTCCTTGTTGCACTGAAATCTAAATAGTCCCTTACCGGAGTGCGTGGTTGCCATCGCACCCACACCATCCGCACGGCATTGGCGAGTTCTGTTTCAAATGTGTCCATTGCGTTTGGGCTCAGTCGCGAGGTGAGCGCTGTTGCGTGTGCGGATGTTTATGTTGCAACTGCGCGTGTCTATATTGACACAGTGCGATAGGGCAGTTCATGTGCATGTAAATTTTTTAAATGGTTCCTACAATTGTTCTCTTGTACAAGGTGCTGATCACGAATGACCAGGAATGCTTATGCATCACCAGAGACAGTGCACAAACTAACAGCGTCAGTATTACAACGATGGGTACCCCGCATTGCTACCTAGTACTGGTTCCAAGCGCTGGTTCCTAGCGCTGGTTCCTAGCGCTGGTTCCTAGCGCTGGTTCCTAGCGCTGGTTCCTAGCGCTGGTTCCTCGCGTTGGTTCCTAGCGCTGGTTCCAAGCCATGAGCCTGGTCAGGTACATAGAATAGCCTAAAATACAACTTGGGAGTTCAAGCCTGAAATTTAGTATGTAGTCTATTCAGACCTAGAGTGAAATAAAACCCTCTTGGGGCAAAGTTTAGTTCTCAACAGATGTCGAGATACAATATATACATATGTAAAAATGAAATATATGTAAATCAGCGCTGGTTTGCCAACAACGGTTCCCAACGCTGGTCTCCCAGGAATGGTTCCTAGTACTGGTTTCCAGCACTGGTTCCAAGCGCTGGTTCGCTAGCATTGGTACCCAGCGCTGATTTCCCACCGCTAGTTCCCAGCGCTGGTTCCCACTACTGGTTCCTAGCGCTGGTTCCTAGCGCTGGTTCCTAGCGCTGGTTCCTAGCGCTGGTTCCTAGCGCTGGTTCCTAGCGCTGGTTCCTAGCGCTGGTTCCTAGCGCTGGTTCCAAGCCATGAGCCTGGTCTGGTACATAGAATAGCCTAAAATACAACTTGGGAGTTCAAGCCTGAAATTTGGTATGTAGTCTATTCAGACCTAGAGTGAAATAAAACCCTCTTAGGGCAAAGTGTAGTTCTCAACAGATGTCGAGATACAATATATATACATATTTAAAAATGAAATATATGTGAATCAGCGCTGGTTTGCCAACAACGGTTCCCAACGCTGGTCTCCCAGCAATGGTTCCTAGTACTGGTTTCCAGCACTGGTTCCAAGCGCTGGTTCGCTAGCATTGGTACCCAGCGCTGATTTCCCACCGCTAGTTCCCAGCGCTGGTTCCCACTACTGGTTCCTAGCGCTGGTTCCTAGCGCTGGTTCGTCAGGTATTGTGTACCCAAGAGCTCAGTGCAGATTCTGTAGCGATGACATGCACATACATGCTCGACACACTGGCGTGCATTTGTATCGTCTAGCCACAAGTCTGTGGCACTTCGCATTCTATACAGTGGGCAATGTCTAGTAGCGCAGCAACAAGTTTGCGTTCGCAGGATTCGCAGCGATTTGACGAGGTCCTTGCCGCTACTCAGGTGAATGCAACTCAGTAACACCTGTGGCATGTGCGGACATTACAGAAGGTTGACGAGTAGGGACACGGGGAGAGACCGCAAACCCTGCTGTAGGGAGACAAAATTGATGACACAGCGGAGGGCAGTAGTGGTGAGGAGGTAGAGGAAGAGGAGGATGGGTACACGCGAGCAACGTCAAAGGATCCGTGGAGCCAATTGGGGATGTACAAGGTGTGGTTTAGTGGTTGGTGCATTTCACATGCATTCATACACAAGTAATGTATGTCATGTCATGATGATGTTTGCAGGACGCTGCTAATGCGCTGTGGAAGAAGCACTTTGTGGTCTTCCTAAAGCTATGCTGCTTGAGGTGCTGTGCGGGGGTAAGAAAGCATGTGCTGCTACTTGAATTGGCATGTCCCTTCCCTTGAACAACAGCACATTACAATTGCATCGCGGGGTCCCTAACCCCTCCACCCCATGCCTGCTGCGGCCCAACCCCCTGCCTGCTGCGGCCCCACCTCATGCCCGCTGCAGCCCCCCCCCTGCGCGCTGCGGCCCCACCTCATGCCCGCTGCGGCCCCACCCCTTGCCCATTGCGCGCCCACCTCATGCCCGTTGCGGCCCTACCTCATGCCCGCTGCGGCCCCACCCCCTGCCCGCTGCGGCCCCACCTCATGCCCGCTGCGGCCCCACCTCATGCCCGCTGCGGCCCCACCCCATGCCCACTGCAGCTCCACCTCATGCCCGCTGCAGTCCCAACCCCTGCCCACTGCGGCCCCACCCCCTGCACGCTGCGGCCCCACATCATGCCTGCTGCAGCCCCACCTCATGCTGGCTGCGGCCCCACCTCATGCTGGCTGCGGCCCCACCTCATGCCCGCTGCGGCCCCACCCCCTGCGTGCTGCAGCCCCACCTCATGCCGGCTGCGTCCCCCCCCCCTGCCTGCTGCGGCTCCACCTCATGCCCGCTGCGGCCCCACCCCCTGCCCGCTGCGGCCCCATCTCATGCGCGCTGCGGCCCCACCTCATGCCGGCTGAGGCCCCACCTCATGCCGGCTGCGGCCCCACCCCCTGCCCGTTGTGGCTCCACCTCATGCCCGCTGCGGCCCCACCCCCTGCCTGCTGCACCCCAACCTCATGCCCGCTGCTGCCCCACCCCAATCCCGCTGCGGCCCCACCCCCTGCCCGCTGCGGCCCCACTCCATGCCCTACGCTGCCCCACCTTATGCCCGCTGCGGCCCCACCCCATGCCTGCTGCGGCCCCCTACCTTGCACGCTGCTGCCCCACACCCTGCCCGCTGTGGCCCCACCTCATGCCCGTTGCTGCCCACCCCCTGTCGACTGCGGCCCCACCCCCTGCCCGCTGCTGCCCCACCCCATGCCCGCTGCGGCCCCACCCCCTGCCCGCTGCTGCCCCACCCCAAGCCCGTTGCGGCCCCACCCCCTGCCCGCTGCGGCCCCACCCCATGCCTGCTGCGGCCCCACCTTATGCCCGTTGCTGCCCCACCCCATGTCCGCTGCAGCCGCACCCCCTGCCCGCTGCTGCCCCACCCCAAGCCCAGTGCGGCCCCACCACATGCCCGCTGCAGCCCCACCCCCTGTCATTGCTGCACCACCCCCTGCCCGCCCCTGCCCCATCTCATGCCCGCTGCGGCCGCACCCCCTGCCCGCTGCGGCCGCACCCCCTGCCCACTGCGGCCCCACCCCAAGCCCGCTGCGGCCCCACCCACCTGCTGCAGCCCCACCCCATGCCCGCTGCGGCCCCACCTCATGCCCGCTGCGGCCGCACCCCCTGCCTGCTGCTGCCCCACCCCCCTAGCCCGCTGCGGCCCCACCCCCTGCCCGCTGCGGCCCCACCTCATGCCCACTGCGGCCCCACCTCATGCCCGCTGCGGCCGCACCCCCTGCCTGCTGCTGCCCCACCCCCCTAGCCCGCTGCGGCCCCACCCCCTGCCCGCTGCGGCCCCACCTCATGCCCGCTGCGGCCCCACCTCATGCTGGCTGTGGCCCCACATCATGCCCGCTGCGGCCCCACCCCCTGTCGATGCAACCCCACCTCATGCTGGCTGCGGCCCCACCCCCTGTCCGCTACGGTCCCACCCCATGCCAGCTGCTGCTGCCCTGCTGCAGCTGCCCTGCTGCAGCTGCCCTGCTGCTGCTGCTGCCCTGCTGCAGCTGCTGCCCTGCTGCTGCTATTGCGCTGTTGCAGCCTGTGGTTTTACTGCTGATGTTGCTACTGTTGCCTTGCTCCTGCCTTTCTCTGCACTTGCAAGGGTTACCCCTCTACCGCTCCTGCCCTCCTGCTGCTGCCTTGCTGCCCCTCTGCACCGCTACTGTTACTTCTGGTAGTGTGCATATGTTGCTGCAGGTGCTCAAGCACTGCTGCTAATGCAGCTGCCCTGCTGCTTTTGCTGTCAACTTGTATACAGGGTGGGTGAGTGCGTGTATGTTTGTTGTGACAATCCTTGCAGCGTTTTGCCATTCCTGGCTGCATAGATGGGGAGTATCCGAAAATGAGTACCAAGGACGAAGCAGCTCAGTGGACCATTCCCCTGTACGCAGCCATTGGCATGATGCTGAAGAAGTTCCAGGAGCTGAATGTCCCTTACCTGGATTTCATCACGTGGCCCATGGTGTGGGCTGCATGCAGCAGGTGTGCTCTTTCATGCATCATATGTGTGTAATACTGCAAGGACAAAATACGTTACTGCTGAACTCATGGACATTGTGTTTCTATCATCACAGGTCCTACATAGCACTGCGTGGAAAGCAACCTCGTGGGATAAAAAAAACAACAGTGTCAAAAGAAGCTAGGACAAGCAACAAGCTATGGTTCAAGAATGTTGGTAGTCACCTGAAAACCTTCAAACAGGACAACCCCACTGCCAAAAATGACGATTTCATCCTTGACATCTGGAAAGATGATTATGCCAGGGCCAAAGCCTTGGAAGCAATGAAAGGTACGTGATTTCACAGTGTTGCATTTTGTAGCTATGATGTATTCTGTACAAGGTTACCATACGTACATGTTGTTGCTACATCCACAGGCAACGTGCCCAACGTCAGCTTCATGGTGATGAAGCTTATTGACTCTCGGGTTGCCTCCATCGCACAAGCTCTATCTGGTGTGCTACAACCGGTACGAGATTCTTGCCTGTTGCCATCATGATGTAACATGCAAGTAACATGCATGATGTAACATGCAAGTCATGTGGCATGTGGCATGGTGTTTGTGCAGGAGACACAGACTAGGCAGAAAGTGTGGAAGGCCCTCAGCAATGTCCTCCCAGCCATCACTGTAAGTTTGAGTGAGATGCAAGGATGAATATATGAATACTGAATGTAACATGCATCACAAATGAATATCATGCAACAGTCAATGCTTCAAACAGATGTATGTTGCACTATGTAGGACAACATAAACAGCGCTATGGACGAAGTACAGGCTACCCTGCTGCAAGAACAGAGGCAGTCGCCCCTTCTGCAACCTGAACAACTCCAAAATGAGGTGGACGCTGCTGGGCTGCATCCTACTTGGCAAGAGGCTGCTTGGGGGACGGGGGCCAGCCTTGCTCCATGCGGACAGGACAGCAGTGTACAAGAGGTTGTTGGCCAGCATGTGCATATGTCTTCTCAAGGGCCTGGTCCACATGTTGCAGACACAGCTGCGTTGGGGGCGAGGTCAGTGAATGCATTGAAGCGCAAGGCTGGATGCGCAGAGGAAGGGCAGGGCCCTGTCAAGCCTTCAGGAGGAGGGCACTCATTGGAGGATGGCTATGACAGCGACGCAGGATGCTTTGACTAGATGGGTTATTGAAGCCTAGAAGCCAATGTGAATCTCATGATGCTAGGTTGAGTTGCGCTGCAATGACCATGGTGGCAATGTTATGAAATGAAGAGAGATGATGCATGTTGGTAACGAGGCAGTAACATGAGGTGAACAGTACATGATAGTGGAGAATGGATGCTCTATTGTGACACAACTGCCCTTGCATACTTGCCAATAGTGTTACTCCACTATGACTAGGGCGCGACCATGTCATTTATGATCATGTTTTAGCATGGACATATCATCTGCCTTGTGGGCCGCCCTTGGCAGATATGGCCGTGGCTTAGTGATCCATACATAGCTAGGGGTCTCCACTAGCGTACCCTCCGCTCGCTAAATCTCAACTCTTCTCCACCGCCCTTCAAACAGTGAAAATCATATTCCAGTCATATTCAGTCATATCGGCGTTTCCTCAGAAACATCATATCTCGGTAGCGCCCTAACTATGACACACAGAGCAGCGTTGTCACTCCGCTATGGCAGAATATGCTTGGCACAGTGTCTTGGGAAAGTTGGTATTGGGCTGTAAAGCACAGTATGACTTTGATTTTAGGAAAGGGAGTTTGCCGATTGACCATAGTGAACTTGCGTAACATATGAATGCAACCGATTGACATACATTCATTGACCGTCCCAACCTAGTAGATAGCCTCCCAGCAATGGTTTCCTAACGCTGGTTCCTAGCGCTGGTTCCTAGCGCTGGTCCTTCCGCCAGTTCCTAGCACTAGTTCCTTGCGCTGGTTCCTAGCGCTGGTTCCTAGCGCTGGTTCCTAGCGCTGGTTCCTAGCGCTGGTTCCAAGCCATGAGCCTGGTCTGGTACATAGAATAGCCTAAAATACAACTTGGGAGTTCAAGCCTGAAATTTGGTATGTAGTCTATTCAGACCTACAGTGAAATAAAACCCTCTTGGGGCAAAGTGTAGTTCTCAACAGATGTCGAGATACAATATATACATATTTAAAAATGAAATATATGTAAATCAGCGCTGGTTTGCCAACAACGGTTCCCAACGCTGGTCTCCCAGGAATGGTTCCTAGTACTGGTTTCCAGCACTGGTTCCAAGCGCTGGTTCGCTAGCATTGGTACCCAGCGCTGATTTCCCACCGCTAGTTCCCAGCGCTGGTTCCCACTACTGGTTCCTAGCGCTGGTTCCTAGCGCTGGTTCCTAGCGCTGGTTCCTAGCGCTGGTTCCTAGCGCTGGTTCCTAGCGCTGGTTCCTCGCGCTGGTTCCTAGCGCTGGTTCCAAGCCATGAGCCTGGGGTGCTCCGTCTACGGGGTGCGAGTTCTGCGAGTGCTGCGCAGCGCACACAGTAAATGCGCACAGTTGCAGAACTTTACCGCTGAGGACTAACTCGCAAGCCCTCGCATGTCACACACCCAGTCGGTTGTGTCGGTTGCGTGTCGAGCTTATAAGTGCCTCCAGCCCGCAACTTGACACAAACTACTCCTCCTCTCCGCACAAATGACCACCGATTGGAACGCCTTCGTGCTCAGTGCTAATGAACAGGCTCCGACCCCGGCACAGTCGACAACCGTAACCAACATGACCGAGCCTACATTCGGATTGCTCGATAGAGGCGCTCACCGGTTTGAGGACGTCAACCCTCGTGTGCCCATAACCCGAGACGTACTGGACGTGAAATGCAGAGAAGCAAAGGCCTTCGAACAACAGTGGAGGGATTCCGGCAAACCAGGGCGCCCAATCCAAGGTACGAGGCGACCTCGCACATGACCAGAACCTCGATATGCCTCGCCTCGACGCACGAACATACTCACAAACATTCTAAGTCGCTGCTACGCTTGCGCAGGGTCCGCACTGTACATCATCCAGCAGACAGCGGCCCTTAAGGGCGTGGCCACCATCGCCCCCCTCACCCTTCGCGAAAGCACACAGAAGGTGAACTGTGCGACGGTCACATATGTACATGTGCATTTCCCGCAGATGCGTACAGCTCCGTGTGGTTCTCAAGCTTATCACGTCCACGTCTCGTCGTTTACATGTCTAACGCTGTTCTACTTGTCACGCAGGAGGCCATGGACGCATGGATCGGTCTGGTTGGCAACAACGGGCCCAAGCTATACGACGTGGCCAAGCTCGTGACCTGGTTCCAAGCCCCGTTGGAAACCATGCTGAAATTGAATGGATCCAGCAGCACCGCAATGCTCAACACCATCAGAACCAGCAGTGCACATGGTGCGTGCCATGCACCTGCTCACACCAAACATGTGCGCATGCTGTCCATGTATCCTTATGTTTCACTTGCACAGCCAAGCTGTATTGCTGCAACTGCAGGCGACATGATGCCAGGCAACAACACTCCTTCTCAGTGCACACCTTCGTCTCCTGCTGTGGTGAGCCATCCTGACATCTGTGTACATGCGCCTACCATACACAATCGACTTTATAGATCCTCCACGGGTCTCACATCACAACATCCATACTACTACATGCCTCTTGCTTGTTCACACACCTTCAGGTCCCACCACCTCCCAGCTCCAACGTACGCCTTGTGCAACGTCATGCACATGCCATGCAAGATGCCTACGCTACCGACCACCAGGTATGCCCAAGTACACATCCACATCTATCTAACATGCCCTGATTCTTGCACCAACAATGATGCATGCCACTATAAACGTGTGCATGATTCTGCAGTCCCCTCACCTCGAGCCTCTTCATCGACGACGCGTGCAGCCTACTATGGGGTCACTGCATCAGGTCAGCAACTCTTCCACTTGGACATGCCATCCATGACCCATGCGTCATGTTACACTTGCCTGTAATCTGTAACTTAATTTAACCCGTGCCTGTAATCATGCCATGTGCCCCTTCACTGCCCTTCAGGACCTGGCACCTAGTGACTCCAACCAGCGCCATGAGCAACAGCATGACCACGCCATGCGCAACATTTCTGCAGCTGACAAACAGGTATGCCCTTATCTAATCTTCTTGTGAGCCAACGCCATTGCCATGTACCCATGCCCAACATGCTGAATTTCTCTATTCCAATACTGATCTTTCAAGTCTATGCAGAGGGCACTCGTTTCAAAGCAAAACCCTCTTGAAGCCATGGACAAGATCGCGCATGACTATTCAACTGACGAGGTAGGTGCAACACCTTGCTGTTTCACTCCTTCACTCCACAGCATACCACATGTTGGTGCACTTCATACAACCAAGTAGGTCCAGCGCACATCAGCCATGCTTGCTAGCCTCATGGCACTTAAGTACCTTTGGCTGTTCCTCTTCTCACACATGTGACCTTGCCTGTTGCTTGAATGCCATTTGCGACAACCCTTTTGATACTGATATGAGACGATGCCTTTGCATGCCTGCCACCCCAATAACATATGAGGCTACACTTTTGCAGCTGTGCACATCCCATGCTGCCCCTTGGCTTCTTGGCCCCCTAACATGTGACTTGATTACCAACCCACGCCATGTCGTCTCATCCACGTTTCCACTTGAACAGGATGAACCCTACTTGGTGTCTGCCGCCCGTCGCCGCTGCTTCGCCAAGTCCTACATGGACGATGACGACGACCTTGACATGAAGGTGAACATTAACACTACTACATCTGCTAAGTGCTGCATAACTCACACATACCACCTTGGACTCTTGCACCAACAATGCTGCATGCTATCATCCATGTGCACGTCATCCTTTGCAGCCTCGTCACCCTGAGCTTCTTTCTCGAGGACGCCTGCAATCTACACCCTCAGCGCCATCTGACACCAACAAGCGTAGCGTGCAACAGCGTACCAACGCCATGCTCAACATGCGCAACGCTGACAAGCAGGTATGGCCTCCTCTTGTATGTCCATCCCTAACGCCATGCGACCATGCCCAACATGTCATTGGCCCCTATCCCCACCTCATTCTTTGTTGCCTTTGTAGGACACACGTTCCTCCAAACCGCCTCTGGGCAAACCCATGGACAACATCACTCCTAGTGATTCCTCTGATGAGGTTAGTGCACAACATTGGTGACCTAATAGTCGGTGCACACCATACCTGCCCTTGCCCATGACCCTCACACCACATGACTCCACTTTCTCCAAGTGATGACTACATCATGTGCTTGTGCGTGATTTCTATCATCAGGACTCAACACCACCTCCTGCCAACAAACGCCGAGTGCAACAGCGTACCTACGCCAAGCAGGACATCCACACCATTGACAAGCAGGTATGGTCATGCAGAGCTCACACCTATCCAACTCGTGCCAAGCTGTAACAACACCAACAATACCTATGCATCATTCTATGTTTCGTCCTTGCAGCAGCCTCATCTTCCGGCACCCCAACGACGTAACCTACGGCCCAATGCGCCAGCAGCACGCCAGGTGAGCTACATCCTCTCATCAGCCTCCACCCAATGCTGCATACCATCACATCAACTTCGCCACCCCACATGTCAAACATTCACACAATGCTACATATGCATCTTTGCTATTCAGGACCTCCCAAATGACGCCATTGTCCTAGACTCCGACCCTGAATCTGTGAGTACATCATCACCCAATACTATTGTCACCATGCTTCACATCATCAACGACATCATGTACACCACCTACAGGAACCACTCAGCGCTACCAACAACTGCCATTCTGATTCCGAGGATGCATCCATCATCCCTCGCCGTCGCAACCCTGCCCTCCCAGTGTCGCTGGTGCGTTACCTCATTCACTGCATGTCACAAACAATCCAGAGTGTTTCACATGACCTGCAGAATGTCGTATTCTCACATCACCCACAATCCAATTATGCTTCACTACTATTGCACAGGAGGCCAAGGACAATGACAGCGATGACTCTGCCTCACCTCCCAACAAGTCTACCTTACCTAAGTAAGTGCACCCCTTACCAAGTTCCAATTGCATGTACCTTTGGCCAGCTTGTTCACACACAACATCCGTTGTACTACAGGCCTACCTTGTACCTTGAGTACAACAAGTCTGTGGATGCACAGACGAAAAAGTACCAGAAGTTCCACATCAAAGGCCTCATCAGCAAGGACGCCACGTCAGCGCCAGCCAAGATTAAGGCCTTCCTGCGTAAGCAAATCAAGTCCAAGGGCGCAGCCCATGCTCCTTCCCGCGTGACATGGAGCGGGACTACAATGTACAACGCCAACAACACAAGTAAGTCCACTATTTCACAACCAGACCTTTGTCAACTCCATAATCAACTACTTGCACTGAAAAGGTCCCACAATCCATACCATCCCCTCATCGTCTTGCTCCATGCTTGCTGCAGATTGACAACAACCTTTTGTGGTGTACAAGTTAACGAGGATCCTTGACAATGCTATTTACATTGGAGTCACTCAGAATCAAGGCCGCCGCATGCGAGAGCATGCCCGTAGATTCTGCCCTGCTCAGCCTACCACTTTCTACACACTGTTCTCCATGTCCATCTTGCACACCACAATGGAGAAGACGACTGCCCATATGCTAGAAAGGCGCGTCACAGCATCACATCGTCACTGCAATCACATGCTCAACCATGCACGGATAACAGGCCCGCCAAAGGGAGCCATTATGCATCACATCATCACCTCTAAGCGCAATTTGCACATGCGAAACAAGAACGTTTGACGTGTTGGGCATTGTTTTGGCCATGACAACATGACATTTGTGACTTTCGTTCGTGTGCATCGCCATGGTGTCAACCTCTTCATGTTCAACTCATTACCCTCATGTTCCACATCCTTTGTAACAATACCTGGCCTCGTGACCCCACACTGCCTTGGAGGCGAGCCAAGTATGTCACATCACAATGACAGACCATGCCTAGAATCAACCACCTTGTCAATACACAGAAACATAATATGACTAGAGCACAGCCGCAGCCGTCACTTGACAACGGCATAATATGGCTCGGAGCCGAACGAAGTACCAGCACAAAGTACCAGAACTAGGTACCGCGCACGGGTTGCCACGGTGCAATGGTTTCCCAGCGCTGTTTCCTAGCGCTGGTTCCTAGCGTTGCTTCCTAGCGCTAGTTCCTAGCGTTGGTCTTTGCGCTGGTTCCTAGCGCTAGTTCCTAGCGCTGGTTCCTAGCGCTGGTTCCTAGCGCTGGTTCCTCGCGTTGGTTCCTAACGCTAGTTCCTAGCGCCGGTTCCTAGCGCTGGTTCCTAGCGCTGGTTCCTAGCGCTGGTTCCTAGCGCTAGTTCATAGCGCTGGTTCCAAGCGTTGGTGCCTAGCGCTGGTTCCTAGCGCTGGTTCTCCAGCACTAGCACAGCAAACGACATACCCAGTTCAACGCACATTGCATAAGGTTCCTCGCCAGTCCTCCAAGTAACGGAACAAATTAACAGCAATGGGTGCCTCGCAAAGATTCCTCGCACAAAATTCCGTCTACGGGGTGCGAGTTCTGCGAGTGCTGCGCAGCGCACACAGTAAATGCGCACAGTTGCAGAACTTTACCGCTGAGGACTAACTCGCAAGCCCTCGCATGTCACACACGCAGTCTGTTGTGTCGGTTGCGTCTCGACCTTAAAAGTGCCTCCAGCCCGGAACTTGACACAAACTACTCCTCCTCTCTTCACAATGGCCACCGATTGGAACGCCTTCGTGCTCAGTGCTAATGAACAAGCTCCGACCCCGGCACAGTCGACAACCGTCACCAACATTACCGAGCCTACATTCCGATTGCTCGATAGAGGCGCTCACCGGTTTGAGGACGTCAACCCTCGCGTGCCCATAACCCGAGACGCACTGGACGTGAAGTGCAGAGAAGCAAAGGCCTTCGAACAACAGTGGAAGGATTCCGGCAAACCAGGGCGCCCTATCCAAGGTACGAGGCGACCTCGCACATAAGCAGCGCCTCGATATGCCTTGCCTCGACGCACGAACATACTCACAAAACATTCTAAGTCGCTGCTACGCTTGCGCAGGGTCCGCACTATACATCATCCAGCAGACAGCGGCCCTTAAGGGCGTGGCCACCATCGCCCCCCTCACCCTTCGCGAAAGCACACAGAAGGTGAACTGTGCGACGGTCACATATGTACATGTGCATTTCCTGCAAATGCGCACAGCTCCGTGTGGTTCACAGTCTCATCACGTGCACGTCACGTCGTTTACACGTCTAACACTGTTTTACTTGTCACACAGGAGGCCATGGACGCATGGATCGGTCTGGTTGGCAACAACGGGCCCAAGCTATACGACGTGGCCAAGCTCGTAACCTGGTTCCAAGCCCCATTGGAAACCATGCTGAGATTGACTGGATCCAGCAGCACTGCAATGCTCAACACCATCAGGACCAGCAGTGCACATGGTGCGTGGCATGCAACTGCTCGCACCAAACATCCTCATGTTCCACTTGCACAGCCAAGCTGTATTGCTGCAACTGCAGGCGACATGATGCCTGGCGACAACACTCCATCTCAGTGCACACCTTCGTCTCATGCAGTGGTGAGACATCCTTGTACACACATCCGTGTACATGTGCCCACCATACCAAATGTCTTTATGTCCAACCTGATATTGCATGCCTTCTGCTTGTTGACAATGTGCAACATCATGCACATGCCATGCAAGATGCCAATGATACCAATGTGCAAGTATGTTCAAATACGCCTCTACATCTATCTAAACTGCCTCTTAATCTGCATCAACAATGATGCATGCCATTGTCAATGTGTGCATCATTTTGCAGTCCCCTGGCCTACACCCACTTAATACGCGAGGGCTGCAGCCGACTGTGAAGTCACTGCAACATGTGAGCAACTCTTCCACTTTGACATACCATCAATGACCCATGCATCATGTTACATTCACACTCGTGTCTGTACTCTTCTCATGTGTTTCTTCATTGCCTTTTTCGACTTGCCACCATGCAGTTCCACCCTACACACCTTACCATGGTGCCCCTTGGCAGCTTGCCCCCTGACATGTAACTTGACTTGCAATGTACACCATCTTGTCTCATCAATGTTGCCACATGTACAGGATGTACCCTACTTGGTTGCTGCAGCCCGCTACCGCTATTTCAACAAGTTCAGCATGGACAATGAGGACGACCTTGACATCAAGGTGATCATTAACACTCTTGCATCTGCCGGCTTTTGCACAACATTCACGTACGGCCCTGTACTCTTGCACTGACAATCATGCATTCTATCATCAATGTACGTGTCATCCTTTGCAGCCTCTTCACCTTCAGCCAATTGTTCGACAGCGCCTGCAATCTACTCCCTCGATGCCATCTGACATCAACAAGCGTTGCATGCAACAGCATAGTGACGCCATGTTCAACATGCACGCCACAGAGAAACAGGTATGAACTCCTCTTCTGCTAACTAAGCCATCCCTAACGCTATGCACCCATGCCCAACATGCCATGGGTCCTTATCCCCACCTCATTCTGTATTGCCTTGCAGAACACACACGTCTTGAAACCACATCTGGGTAAACCAATAGACAGCATCACTCCTAGTGATTCCACTGATGAGGTCAGTGCACAACATTGGTGACCAAATATTCGCTGCACACCATGCCTGCTCTTGCCCATGACCCTCACACAACATGACTGCGCTTTCTCCAAGTGATGTCCACACCATGTGCTTGTGCGTGATTTCAATCATCAGGACTCAACACCACCTCCTGCCAACAAACGCCGAGTGCAACAGCTTACCTACGCCACGCGGGACATCCACACCATTCACGAGCAGGTACGGTCATGCAGTCACACCTATCCAACTCGTGCCAAGTTGTTACAACATCAACAATACCTATGCGCCACTCTATGGTTCGTCCTTACCGCAGCCTCATCTTCTGGCACCCCAACGGCCTAACCTACGGCCCAATGCGCCATCAGCACACAAGGTGAGCTACATCCTCTCGTCAGCCTGCACCCAATGCTGCATCCCATCACATTGACCTCACCACCCCACATGAAAGCCCATGATCCCTACTTGTTGCTCCCATTGCTCACATCATGACACACACTGAACCTTTACTTCATCACCTAAAACTTTTGTCGCAATGACTCACACGGTTACGTTGTATGATATGCACAGGATCAATTCAACGCCAGCAACGACAACATCTACAGTGAACATACAATCGGCGACGTTCTCTCCTTTGATAAACAAGGCGCAAGCATCAGCACTCTTCCCTACAACAACCACCTTGGAGCCTCCACTCCCATGCAGGACAGCCTGCCCCATGTCATGCGCCTTGACGGCATGCGACGTCTGCACCCTGCCCCTGCCCCATGGCCATGCGTCCCTGAAGGCGTTTGTCCTGATGCTATGGCCCGCCTTTCTGCCAATGCACAGCTGTATGCAGTGTGCAAACACGAGGGCATCTTGCCTTCCATGTGAACCACCCATTCACATTGAGCTGAGATGAGCAAATGTACAATGCTGTGCTGAGCAACAAGCACATTGTGCTTCACAACCACACACGTCTAATTAGCAAAGACACTCCAATACTTCATGCGTGATGTCAAATGCTGCACTGCGTTTGGTGTCCATGTACCTGACTGGCCACAACCACATCAGGTTATGGGCTAATTTCTGTACCTAGGCAGGCATGCCTTTACATCGGGTATTCAGACACTTTGAGATTCAGGTCAAGCATGCCTCTCAGATAGCACCTCATTTGTTGCTCCGGTTTCGGCACAACTTCGGCTCAGACATTACACACTTTGTTGCACTTTGCCAACACCACGCTCTCCGCGCAGAATGCCATTCCTTCTTCTTGGGTATACACGAACTTGACTGAAACATGAGTCACATTGTAACAATCAAGCGCCTTCGAACTGCCAGTTATCATTCTGTCGCAAAGGCTTCACTGCAACATCCGTACCACTGTTGTGGCCACATGCGATAACACAATACCTCACCAACACTCCTGTACATACTCTCACATGACATGAAAAGATCACCACTCTACCCATACACAACAAGTCTACTGAAAGCACACCTACTTCCCTGGCTGCAACTGATGATTGAGTGCCTCCCAGCAATGGTCTCTCAGCGCTACTTCCTAGCACTAGGTCTAGCGCTAGTTTTTGGCGCTGGTTCCTAGCACTAGTTCCTAGCGCTGGTTTCCAGCACTCGTTCCAAGCGCTGGTTCCTAGCGCTGGTTCTCCAGCACTAGCACAGCACACGACATACCACTTACAGCGCACATTGCACAAGGTAACGGAACAAATTAACAGCAATGGGTGCCTCGGAAAGGTTCCTCGCACAGATTTCCGTTTACGGGGTGCGAGTTCTGCGAGTGTTGCGCAGCGCACACAGTACATGCGCACAGTTGCAGAACTTTGCCACTCACTCGCAAGCCCTCGCATGTCACACACCCAGTCGGTTGTGTCGGTTACGTCTCGACCTTATAAGTGCCTCCACCCCGGAATTTAACACAAACTACTCCTCCTCTCTTCACAAATGGCCACCGATTGGAACGCCTTCGTGCTCAGTGCTAATGAACAAGCTCCGACCCCGGCACAGTCGACAACCGTCACCAACATGACCGAGCATACATTCCAATTGCTCGATAGAGGAGCTCACCGGTTTGAGGACGTCAACCCTCGCGTGCCCATAACCCGACACGTACTGGACGTGAAATGCAGAAAAGCAAAGGCCTTCGAACAACAGTGGACGGATTCCGGCAAACCAGGGCGCCCAATCCAAGGTACAAGGCGACCTCGCACATGAGCAGCGCCTGAATATGCCTTGTCTAGACGCACGAACATACTCACAAAACATTCTAAGTCGCTGCTACGCTTGCGCAGGGTCCGCACTGTACATCATCCAACAGACAGCGGCCCTTAAGGGCGTGGCCACCATCGCCCCCCTCACCCTTTGCGAAAGCACACAGAAGGTGAACTGTGCGACGGTCACATATGTACATGTGCATTTCCCGCAGATGCGCACAGCTCCGTGTGCTCCTCAGACCTCATCACGTCCAAGTGTCATCGTTTACAAGTCTGACGCTGTGCTACTTGTCACGCAGCAGGCCATGGACGCATGGATCGGTCTTCTTGGCAACAACGGGCCCAAGCTATACGACGTGGCCAAGCTCGTGACCTGGTTCCAAGACGAGGCCTGAGCAACATGCACATTGTGCTTCACAACCACACACCTCTAATTCGCATTGACACTCCAATACTTCATGCGTGATGTCAAATGCTGCATTGCATTTGGTGTCCATGTACGCGACCAGCCACAAGCACATCAGGTTATGGACTAATAATGTACCTATGCAGGCACGCCTTTACATCAGGTATTCAAACACTATGTGATTCAGGTCAGGCATGCCTCTCACATAGCACCTCATTTGTTGCTTCTGGCTCGGCAAACTTTGGCTCAGACAATACACACTTTGTTGTAGTTTGCCAATACCACGCTCGCCGTACAGAATGCCATTCCTTCTTCTTGGGTATGTACGAACTTGGCTGAAACATGAGTCACATTGTAACAATCCAAGCGCCCTCGAACTGCCAGTTGTCATTCTGTCTCAAAGGCCTCACGGCAACTTCCGCGACACCACTGTGGCCACATGCGATAACAAAATAGCTCACTAACTAGGAACCAGCGCTAGGAACCAACGCTAGGAACCAGCGCTAGGAACCAGAGCTAGGAACCAGCGCTAGCAACCAACGCTAGGAACCAGCGCTAGGAACCAGCGCTAGGAACCAACGTTAGGAACCAGCGCGAGGAACCTGCGCGAGGAACCAGCGCGAGGAACCAGCGCGAGGAACCAGCGCGAGGAACCAGCGCGAGGAACCAGCGCGAGGAACCTGCGCTAGGAACCAGCGCAAGGTACCAGCGCGAGGAACCAGCGCGAGGAACCAGCGCGAGGAACCAGCGCGAGGAACCAGCGCGAGGAACCAGCGCGAGGAACCAGCGCGAGGAACCAGCGCGAGGAACCAGCGCGAGGAACCAGCGCGGGGAACCAGCGCGAGGAAGCAGCACGAGGAAGCAGCACGAGGAAGCAGCACGAGGAAGCAGCACGAGGAAGCAGCACGAGGAAGCAGCACGAGGAAGCAGCACGAGGAAGCAGCACGAGGAAGCAGCACGAGGAACCAGCACGAGGAAGCAGCACGAGGAACCAGCACGAGGAAGCAGCACGAGGAAGCAGCACGAGGAAGCAGCACGAGGAAGCAGCACGAGGAAGCAGCACGAGGAAGCAGCACGAGGAAGCAGCACGAGGAAGCAGCACGAGGAAGCAGCACGAGAAAGCAGCACGAGGAAGCAGCACGAGGAAGCAGCACGAGGAAGCAGCACGAGGAAGCAGCACGAGGAAGCAGCACGAGGAAGCAGCACGAGGAAGCAGCACGAGGAAGCAGCACGAGGAAGCAGCACGAGGAAGCAGCACGAGGAAGCAGCACGAGGAAGCAGCACGAGGAAGCAGCACGAGGAAGCAGCACGAGGAACCAGCACGAGGAAGCAGCACGAGGAACCAGCACGAGGAAGCAGCACGAGGAACCAGCACGAGGAACCTACACGGAGTACCCCGCACGAAATAACCCGCACGAAGTACCCGCACGAAGTACCCGCACGAAGTACCCCGCACGAAGAACCCTAGATGTACGTTACGATCGCGTGGCCACCGTACGAACAAACAAGGGGCACGGCGCAAACGAACGGTCAAGCGGCCAAACGGGCGAGGCGGTCAGGCGGGCGAGGCGCGAGCATGCATCATCCCAAACCCCCTTGAGAAAGGATGTATCACTAAGGTGGGTGTAGTCACACACGGGTTAGGGTTAGGGTTAGGGTTAGGGTTAGGGTTAGGGTTAGGGTTAGGGTTAGGGTTAGGGTTAGGGTTAGGGTTAGGGTTAGGGTTAGGGTTAGGGTTAGGGTTAGGGTTAGGGTTAGGGTTAGGGTTAGGGTTAGGGTTAGGGTTAGGGTTAGGGTTAGGGTTAGGGTTAGGGTTAGGGTTAGGGTTAGGGTTAGGGTTAGGGTTAGGGTTAGGGTTAGGGTTAGGGTTAGGGTTAGGGTTAGGGTTAGGGTTAGGGTTAGGGTTAGGGTTAGGGTTAGGGTTAGGGTTAGGGTTAGGGTTAGGGTTAGGGTTAGGGTTAGGGTTAGGGTTAGGGTTAGGGTTAGGGTTAGGGTTAGGGTTAGGGTTAGGGTTAGGGTTAGGGTTAGGGTTAGGGTTAGGGTTAGGGTTAGGGTTAGGGTTAGGGTTAGGGTTAGGGTTAGGGTTAGGGTTAGGGTTAGGGTTAGGGTTAGGGTTAGGGTTAGGGTTAGGGTTAGGGTTAGGGTTAGGGTTAGGGTTAGGGTCAGGGTCAGGGTTAGGGTTAGGGTTAGGGTTAGGGTTAGGGTTAGGGTTAGGGTTAGGGTTAGGGTTAGGGTTAGGGTTAGGGTTAGGGTTAGGGTTAGGGTTAGGGTTAGGGTTAGGGTTAGGGTTAGGGTTAGGGTTAGGGTTAGGGTTAGGGTTAGGGTTAGGGTTAGGGTTAGGGTTAGGGTTAGGGTTAGGGTTAGGGTTAGGGTTAGGGTTAGGGTTAGGGTTAGGGTTAGGGTTAGGGTTAGGGTTAGGGTTAGGGTTAGGGTTAGGGTTAGGGTTAGGGTTAGGGTTAGGGTTAGGGTTAGGGTTAGGGTTAGGGTTAGGGTTAGGGTTAGGGTTAGGGTTAGGGTTAGGGTTAGGGTTACTACCATTGTGTTACGGGTGGGGTCAAGGGGTCGCCTAAGGAACTGGCGGAACATAGAACCTAACGTACGGTCGGTCATTTCGGACGAGCGATAGTGCGTTCGATAGGCCGCACGGGTGCGGCGTAAGAACTGAGGTTGAAAACGGGGTCGTCATTGGACTTTTGCGAGAAAACCTCGAAAAAGGGGTCGCCTAAGGAATGTGTTTTTTGAGAGTTAGACTTTGCGAATAGGAGCGCTGGACCGAACGCTCCGAAATAGAGGGGCGATTCATCGGTTATCAAAAGTTAACCCTCGACCCTAACCTCAACCCTAACCCTAACCTAACCCTAACCGGGGTTAATCTCCGCAACCACTTGGTCATTTCGAGCAAGAGTAGGTGCGTTGGATGAGGCTTGCGAAGGACTTGGAGAGAGCGTGGTTGACACGTCGCGTCTCATTCGACTTTTTTGAGGAAATCGCGAAAAACAGTTTTCTCGGAGGAACCGTGTAGTTACACCGTGCGAACACGCGCGTTAGAACAAGCGCGACAACAAGAGGGGGCGTACTGAAAATGAAAGTCAGAAACCAAGTGGTCGACATGTTAGGGTTATGCGAGTCTTCCGAGAAAATCTCGATATTTTTCACTAAGCAATCGTAGAGTTACACCGTGCCAATACGCTCGTTAGAACAAGCGCGACAACATGAGGGAGCGTATTGAAAATGAAAATAAGAAATGAAAGGGTCGACATGTCCGGGTCTAACTTGCACCTTACTTGAACCGTTTGACTAAGCTGAACCTCACATGAGTGCAAGGGCTTTGCGGTAGGACTACCTAATGTAAGCTTGAGAAGTTAGGACTAGAATTGGATTTCTTGCAAGCATGAAGGGACATGGGAATAATTGGGTTGGACAATTGTTGTTGACAACCGGTTAAACAACGAGTCCAACTCTAGTTTGCGCACACAACAACTACGAGCGGGACGCTCGACACTACTCGCGACTAAACATCGATGCCTTGTGAACTCGCGCAATTGGGAGCGACCCTCACGCCATGCTTATGAGTGGTGCGAGCCTCGCGTTGCATATTAGTTGCTCGGAATGCCTAATATCTGTCCTTGGAAGACACAATGCTTGCCTCGAAAAGCACGCACAGCAAGGTTTACATAGGGCTCGCCCTTGCAAATGGCTCTATCCAACGCCGAAGACATAGTCGTAATTTGATGCCCCTACACGCAGGATTTCTGACCACGCGAGGCAAGTAGGTAACGACGAAGCTCAAGGACAGCAGAAAGGACGGCGTGGAGCTGAGCTAGGCGCGGGGTAGGCCAGCATGGTGAGTCGATTAGGTTGCCACGCATGTTTATGTGGTGACGAAAGGCCGTAACTATGTTGTTGTGTGCTTGTGCCTTCAGGCCTTGAACCACAACACTCACAAAAGACACAACAGGTGAGACAGCCTCTTGGCCAGCCTTTAGGTTAGGCCGGCCTTGTACGCCAATCGCAACACCTTGTACACCAATTGCAACACCTTGTACACCAATTGCAACACATTGTATGCCAATTGCAACACCTTGTGTACCAATCGCAACATCTTGTACACCAATTGCAACACCTTGTACACCTTGGACTGGCCTACCATGACGCACCCCATGCGCTTTGCCTTACCACGCAGGCCGGTGAGACAGGCGGAGAACAACCAGCCCACCACACGCCAACAGCGCATGCTCTAGCCACGCATGACTAGCCTGCCATGACGCAACCCCATGCGCTTCGCCCCACCACGCAGACAGGTGAGGCATGCGGAGCACAACCAGCCCACCACACTCCATCAGCGCATGCTCCATCCACGCACGACTGGCCTGTCATGACGCAACCCTATGCGCTTCGCCCCACCACACAGACTGGTGAGGCAGGCGGAGCACAACCAGCCCACCACACTCCATCAGCGCATGCTCTAGCCACGCATGACTGGCCTGCCATGACGCAACCCCATGCGCTTTGCCCCACCACGCAGGCCGGCGAGGCAGGCGGAGTTCAACCAGCCCACCACATGCTAACAGCGCATGCTCTAGCCACGCATGACTGGCCTGCCATGACGCAACCCCATGCGCTTCGCCCCACCACGCAGACCGGTGAGGCAGGCGGAGCACAACCAGCCCACCACACTCCAGCAGCGCATGCTCCAACCACGCATGACTGGCCTGCCATGACGCAACCCTATGCGCTTTGCCCCACCACGCAGGCCGGTGAGGCAGGCGGAGCACAACCAGCCCACCACACACCACAAACCTACCTTACCTCCCGTCTTGTACCTTACCCCCCAAACTTGTACCCTACCCCCCCATCTTGTACCTTACCCCCCAATCTTGTACCTTACCCTCCCCATCTTGTACCCTACCCCCCATCTTGTACCCTACCCCCCAATCTTGTACCTTACCCTCCCCATCTTGTACCCTACCCCCCATCTTGTACCTTACCCCCCAATTGTGTACCTTACCCTCCCCATCTTGTACCTTACCCCCCAATCTTGTACCTTACCCTCCCCATCTTGTACCCTACCCCGCATCTTGTACCTTACCCCCCAATCTTGTACCTTACCCTCCCCATCTTGTACCTTACCCCCCAATCTTGTACCTTACCCTCCCCATCTTGTACCTTACCCTCCAATCTTGTACCTTACCCTCCCCATCTTGTACCCTACCCCGCATCTTGTACCTTACCCCCCAATCTTGTACCTTACCCTCCCAATCTTGTACCTTACCCCCCAATCTTGTACCTTACCCTCCCCATCTTGTACCTTACCCTCCAATCTTGTACCTTACCCTCCCCATCTTGTACCTTACCCTCCAATCTTGTACCTTACCCCCCAATCTTGTACCTTACCCTCCCCATCTTGTACCTTACCCTCCAATCTTGTACCTTACCCTCCCCATCTTGTACCTTACCCCCCAAACTGCCAAATGCCAATTGCAACACCTTGGAAGCCAATTGCTACACCTTGTACCTTACCCTCCCCATCTTGTACCTTACCCCCCAAACTGTCAAATGCCAATTGCAACACCTTGGAAGCCAATTGCAACAGCTTGTACCTTACCCTCCCCATCTTGTACCTTACCCCCCAAACTGCCAAATGCCAAATGCAACACCTTGGAAGCCAATTGCAACAGCTTGTACCTTACCCTCCCCATCTTGTACCTTACCTCCCAAACTGCCAAATGCCAATTGCAACACCTTGAAAGCCAATTGCAACACCTTGTACCTTACCCTCCCCATCTTGTACCTTACCCCCCAAATTGCCAAATGCCAATTGCAACACCTTGTATGCCAATTGCAACACCTTGTCTGCTAACTGCAACACCTTGTAATCCAAATGCTACACCTTGTACGCCAATTGCAACAACTTGTACCTTACCCTCCCCATCTTGTACCTTACCCCCCAAAATGCCCAATGCCAATTGCAACACCTTGGAAGCCAATTGCAACACCTTGTACGCCAATTGCAACAACTTGTACCTTACCCTCCCCATCTTGTACCTTACCCCCCAAAATGCCCAATGCCAATTGCAACACCTTGGAAGCCAATTGCAACACCTTGTACCTTACCCTCCCCATCTTGTACCTTACCCCCCAAATTGCCAAATGCCAACTGCAACACCATTAAGCCAATTGCAACACCTTGTATGCCAAGTGCCAATTGGAACTACCATGCTGGCCTTTGGCTGCTACCCCACTGCCACTGCAGTCAGAAGATGCCACAGCATGGTGAGTGAGTGTACACCTTAACTGCTTCACTGCAGATCTTATGCTTTCAAGTATTGCACATGGGAATTGTGATGTGTGGTTGCAGATCAAATCCGTGCAAGTGACGATGCATCGGTACGTCACAAGCTCCTGGTGGCAAAATGCGCCTATTGATTGTGCACATGGCTTGGTTCTCCACAGTGACAAAATATGCCAAGGAGCCGAGCCAGCCTTGTCACTTCACACTGACAGAATACGCTTGTAAGCCGAGCCAACTTTGTCACTTCACAGCGACAGAATATGCAAGTAAACCGAGCCTGTTTTGTCACACCATAGTGACAAAGTATGCCGAGGAGCCGAGCCAGCCTTGTCACTCCACAGTGACAGAATATGCCAAGGAGCCGAGCCAGCGTTGTCACTCCATAGTAACAGAATATGCTAAGGAATCCGCACAAGGTACCCTGACAAGGAATCCGCACAAGGTACCTCGCACAAGAAATCCGCACAAGGTACCTCGCACAAGGAATCCGCACGGGGTACCCCGCACGAAAAATCTGCACAAAGAATGAGCACTAGGTACCTCGCACGGGGTACCCCGCACAAAGTACCAGCACTAGCTGCCAGCACTAGCTGCCTAGCACTAGCTGCCTAGCACTAGCTGCCTAGCACTAGCTGGCTAGCACTAGCTGGCTAGCACTAGCAGGCTAGCACTAGCTGGCTAGCACTAGCTGGCTAGCACTAGCTGGCTAGCACTAGCTGGCTAGCACTAGCTGCCTAGCACTAGCTGCCTAACACTAGCTGCCTAGCACTAGCTGGCTAGCACTAGCTGGCTAGCACTACCTGGCTAGCACTAGCTGGCTAGCACTAGCTCCCTAGCACTAGCTCCCTAGCACTAGCTGCCTAGCACTAGGGTACCTCGCACGAAGGGCCCCGCACGAAGGGCCCCGCACGAAGTACCCCGCACGGGGTACCCCGCACAAAGTACCCCGAACGCAGTACTTAGCACACGGTACCAGCACGAAGTACCCGCACGAAGTAGCCTGCACGAAGTACCCCGCACGAAGTACCCCACACGAAGTACCCGCACGAAGTACCCCGCACGGGGTACCAGCACGAAGTACCCGCACGAAGTAGCCTGCACGAAGTACCCCGCACGAAGTACCCCGCACGAAGTATCTGCACCATGTACCCGCACGAAGTACCCCGCACGAAGTACCCCGCACGAAGTACCTGCACCATGTACCCGCACGATGTACACCGCACGAAGTACCCCGCACGAAGTACCTGCACCATGTACCCGCACGGAGTACCCCGCACGAAGGACCCAGCACGAAGTACCCCGCACGAAGTACCCGCACGAAGTACCCTACATGTACGTTACGATCGCGTGGCCACCCTACGAGCAAACAAGAGGCAAGTCACAAACGAACGGTCAAGCGGCCAAACGGGCGGGGCGGTCAGGCGGGCGAGGCGCGCGGAGGCATCATCTCATCCCCCCTTGAGAAAAGGATGTATCACTAAGGTGGGTGTAGTCACACACGGGTTAGGGTTAGGGTTAGGGTTAGGGTTAGGGTTAGGGTTAGGGTTAGGGTTAGGGTTAGGGTTAGGGTTAGGGTTAGGGTTAGGGTTAGGGTTAGGGTTAGGGTTAGGGTTAGGGTTAGGGTTAGGGTTAGGGTTAGGGTTAGGGTTAGGGTTAGGGTTAGGGTTAGGGTTAGGGTTAGGGTTAGGGTTAGGGTTAGGGTTAGGGTTAGGGTTAGGGTTAGGGTTAGGGTTAGGGTTAGGGTTAGGGTTAGGGTTAGGGTTAGGGTTAGGGTTAGGGTTAGGGTTAGGGTTAGGGTTAGGGTTAGGGTTAGGGTTAGGGTTAGGGTTAGGGTTAGGGTTAGGGTTAGGGTTAGGGTTAGGGTTAGGGTTAGGGTTAGGGTTAGGGTTAGGGTTAGGGTTAGGGTTAGGGTTAGGGTTAGGGTTAGGGTTAGGGTTAGGGTTAGGGTTAGGGTTAGGGTTAGGGTTAGGGTTAGGGTTAGGGTTAGGGTTAGGGTTAGGGTTAGGGTTAGGGTTAGGGTTAGGGTTAGGGTTAGGGTTAGGGTTAGGGTTAGGGTTAGGGTTAGGGTTAGGGTTAGGGTTAGGGTTAGGGTTAGGGTTAGGGTTAGGGTTAGGGTTAGGGTTAGGGTTAGGGTTAGGGTTAGGGTTAGGGTTAGGGTTAGGGTTAGGGTTAGGGTTAGGGTTAGGGTTAGGGTTAGGGTTAGGGTTAGGGTTAGGGTTAGGGTTAGGGTTAGGGTTAGGGTTAGGGTTAGGGTTAGGGTTAGGGTTAGGGTTAGGGTTAGGGTTAGGGTTAGGGTTAGGGTTAGGGTTAGGGTTAGGGTTAGGGTTAGGGTTAGGGTTAGGGTTAGGGTTAGGGTTAGGGTTAGGGTTAGGGTTAGGGTTAGGGTTAGGGTTAGGGTTAGGGTTAGGGTTAGGGTTAGGGTTAGGGTTAGGGTTAGGGTTAGGGTTAGGGTTAGGGTTAGGGTTAGGGTTAGGGTTAGGGTTAGGGTTAGGGTTAGGGTTAGGGTTAGGGTTAGGGTTAGGGTTAGGGTTAGGGTTAGGGTTAGGGTTAGGGTTAGGGTTAGGGTTAGGGTTAGGGTTAGGGTTAGGGTTAGGGTTAGGGTTAGGGTTAGGGTTAGGGTTAGGGTTAGGGTTAGGGTTAGGGTTAGGGTTAGGGTTAGGGTTAGGGTTAGGGTTAGGGTTAGGGTTAGGGTTAGGGTTAGGGTTAGGGTTAGGGTTAGGGTTAGGGTTAGGGTTAGGGTTAGGGTTAGGGTTAGGGTTAGGGTTAGGGTTAGGGTTAGGGTTAGGGTTAGGGTTAGGGTTAGGGTTAGGGTTAGGGTTAGGGTTAGGGTTAGGGTTAGGGTTAGGGTTAGGGTTAGGGTTAGGGTTAGGGTTAGGGTTAGGGTTAGGGTTAGGGTTAGGGTTAGGGTTAGGGTTAGGGTTAGGGTTAGGGTTAGGGTTAGGGTTAGGGTTAGGGTTAGGGTTAGGGTTAGGGTTAGGGTTAGGGTTAGGGTTAGGGTTAGGGTTAGGGTTAGGGTTAGGGTTAGGGTTAGGGTTAGGGTTAGGGTTAGGGTTAGGGTTAGGGTTAGGGTTAGGGTTAGGGTTAGGGTTAGGGTTAGGGTTAGGGTTAGGGTTAGGGTTAGGGTTAGGGTTAGGGTTAGGGTTAGGGTTAGGGTTAGGGTTAGGGTTAGGGTTAGGGTTAGGGTTAGGGTTAGGGTTAGGGTTAGGGTTAGGGTTAGGGTTAGGGTTAGGGTTAGGGTTAGGGTTAGGGTTAGGGTTAGGGTTAGGGTTAGGGTTAGGGTTAGGGTTAGGGTTAGGGTTAGGGTTAGGGTTAGGGTTAGGGTTAGGGTTAGGGTTAGGGTTAGGGTTAGGGTTAGGGTTAGGGTTAGGGTTAGGGTTAGGGTTAGGGTTAGGGTTAGGGTTAGGGTTAGGGTTAGGGTTAGGGTTAGGGTTAGGGTTAGGGTTAGGGTTAGGGTTAGGGTTAGGGTTAGGGTTAGGGTTAGGGTTAGGGTTAGGGTTAGGGTTAGGGTTAGGGTTAGGGTTAGGGTTAGGGTTAGGGTTAGGGTTAGGGTTAGGGTTAGGGTTAGGGTTAGGGTTAGGGTTAGGGTTAGGGTTAGGGTTAGGGTTAGGGTTAGGGTTAGGGTTAGGGTTAGGGTTAGGGTTAGGGTTAGGGTTAGGGTTAGGGTTAGGGTTAGGGTTAGGGTTAGGGTTAGGGTTAGGGTTAGGGTTAGGGTTAGGGTTAGGGTTAGGGTTAGGGTTAGGGTTAGGGTTAGGGTTAGGGTTAGGGTTAGGGTTAGGGTTAGGGTTAGGGTTAGGGTTAGGGTTAGGGTTAGGGTTAGGGTTAGGGTTAGGGTTAGGGTTAGGGTTAGGGTTAGGGTTAGGGTTAGGGTTAGGGTTAGGGTTAGGGTTAGGGTTAGGGTTAGGGTTAGGGTTAGGGTTAGGGTTAGGGTTAGGGTTAGGGTTAGGGTTAGGGTTAGGGTTAGGGTTAGGGTTAGGGTTAGGGTTAGGGTTAGGGTTAGGGTTAGGGTTAGGGTTAGGGTTAGGGTTAGGGTTAGGGTTAGGGTTAGGGTTAGGGTTAGGGTTAGGGTTAGGGTTAGGGTTAGGGTTAGGGTTAGGGTTAGGGTTAGGGTTAGGGTTAGGGTTAGGGTTAGGGTTAGGGTTAGGGTTAGGGTTAGGGTTAGGGTTAGGGTTAGGGTTAGGGTTAGGGTTAGGGTTAGGGTTAGGGTTAGGGTTAGGGTTAGGGTTAGGGTTAGGGTTAGGGTTAGGGTTAGGGTTAGGGTTAGGGTTAGGGTTAGGGTTAGGGTTAGGGTTAGGGTTAGGGTTAGGGTTAGGGTTAGGGTTAGGGTTAGGGTTAGGGTTAGGGTTAGGGTTAGGGTTAGGGTTAGGGTTAGGGTTAGGGTTAGGGTTAGGGTTAGGGTTAGGGTTAGGGTTAGGGTTAGGGTTAGGGTTAGGGTTAGGGTTAGGGTTAGGGTTAGGGTTAGGGTTAGGGTTAGGGTTAGGGTTAGGGTTAGGGTTAGGGTTAGGGTTAGGGTTAGGGTTAGGGTTAGGGTTAGGGTTAGGGTTAGGGTTAGGGTTAGGGTTAGGGTTAGGGTTAGGGTTAGGGTTAGGGTTAGGGTTAGGGTTAGGGTTAGGGTTAGGGTTAGGGTTAGGGTTAGGGTTAGGGTTAGGGTTAGGGTTAGGGTTAGGGTTAGGGTTAGGGTTAGGGTTAGGGTTAGGGTTAGGGTTAGGGTTAGGGTTAGGGTTAGGGTTAGGGTTAGGGTTAGGGTTAGGGTTAGGGTTAGGGTTAGGGTTAGGGTTAGGGTTAGGGTTAGGGTTAGGGTTAGGGTTAGGGTTAGGGTTAGGGTTAGGGTTAGGGTTAGGGTTAGGGTTAGGGTTAGGGTTAGGGTTAGGGTTAGGGTTAGGGTTAGGGTTAGGGTTAGGGTTAGGGTTAGGGTTAGGGTTAGGGTTAGGGTTAGGGTTAGGGTTAGGGTTAGGGTTAGGGTTAGGGTTAGGGTTAGGGTTAGGGTTAGGGTTAGGGTTAGGGTTAGGGTTAGGGTTAGGGTTAGGGTTAGGGTTAGGGTTAGGGTTAGGGTTAGGGTTAGGGTTAGGGTTAGGGTTAGGGTTAGGGTTAGGGTTAGGGTTAGGGTTAGGGTTAGGGTTAGGGTTAGGGTTAGGGTTAGGGTTAGGGTTAGGGTTAGGGTTAGGGTTAGGGTTAGGGTTAGGGTTAGGGTTAGGGTTAGGGTTAGGGTTAGGGTTAGGGTTAGGGTTAGGGTTAGGGTTAGGGTTAGGGTTAGGGTTAGGGTTAGGGTTAGGGTTAGGGTTAGGGTTAGGGTTAGGGTTAGGGTTAGGGTTAGGGTTAGGGTTAGGGTTAGGGTTAGGGTTAGGGTTAGGGTTAGGGTTAGGGTTAGGGTTAGGGTTAGGGTTAGGGTTAGGGTTAGGGTTAGGGTTAGGGTTAGGGTTAGGGTTAGGGTTAGGGTTAGGGTTAGGGTTAGGGTTAGGGTTAGGGTTAGGGTTAGGGTTAGGGTTAGGGTTAGGGTTAGGGTTAGGGTTAGGGTTAGGGTTAGGGTTAGGGTTAGGGTTAGGGTTAGGGTTAGGGTTAGGGTTAGGGTTAGGGTTAGGGTTAGGGTTAGGGTTAGGGTTAGGGTTAGGGTTAGGGTTAGGGTTAGGGTTAGGGTTAGGGTTAGGGTTAGGGTTAGGGTTAGGGTTAGGGTTAGGGTTAGGGTTAGGGTTAGGGTTAGGGTTAGGGTTAGGGTTAGGGTTAGGGTTAGGGTTAGGGTTAGGGTTAGGGTTAGGGTTAGGGTTAGGGTTAGGGTTAGGGTTAGGGTTAGGGTTAGGGTTAGGGTTAGGGTTAGGGTTAGGGTTAGGGTT
>JASKMD010000001.1:2251782-2288090 GCA_030144725.1 Haematococcus lacustris | reverse complement strand
CTGGGCTGGGCTGGGCTGGGCTGGGCTGGGCTGGGCTGGGCTGGGCTGGGCTGGGCTGGGCTGGGCTGGGCTGGGCTGGGCTGGGCTGGGCTGGGCTGGGCTGGGCTGGGCTGGGCTGGGCTGGGCTGGGCTGGGCTGGGCTGGGCTGGGCTGGGCTGGGCTGGGCTGGGCTGGGCTGGGCTGGGCTGGGCTGGGCTGGGCTGGGCTGGGCTGGGCTGGGCTGGGCTGGGCTGGGCTGGCTGGGCTGGGCTGGGCTGGGCTGGGCTGGGCTGGGCTGGGCTGGGCTGGGCTGGGCTGGGCTGGGCTGGGCTGGGCTGGGCTGGGCTGGGCTGGGCTGGGCTGGGCTGGGCTGGGCTGGGCTGGGCTGGGCTGGGCTGGGCTGGGCTGGGCTGGGCTGGGCTGGGCTGGGCTGGGCTGGGCTGGGCTGGGCTGGGCTGGGCTGGGCTGGGCTGGGCTGGGCTGGGCTGGGCTGGGCTGGGCTGGGCTGGGCTGGGCTGGGCTGGGCTGGGCTGGGCTGGGCTGGGCTGGGCTGGGCTGGGCTGGGCTGGGCTGGGCTGGGCTGGGCTGGGCTGGGCTGGGCTGGGCTGGGCTGGGCTGGGCTGGGCTGGGCTGGGCTGGGCTGGGCTGGGCTGGGCTGGGCTGGGCTGGGCTGGGCTGGGCTGGGCTGGGCTGGGCTGGGCTGGGCTGGGCTGGGCTGGGCTGGGCTGGGCTGGGCTGGGCTGGGCTGGGCTGGGCTGGGCTGGGCTGGGCTGGGCTGGGCTGGGCTGGGCTGGGCTGGGCTGGGCTGGGCTGGGCTGGGCTGGGCTGGGCTGGGCTGGGCTGGGCTGGGCTGGGCTGGGCTGGGCTGGGCTGGGCTGGGCTGGGCTGGGCTGGGCTGGGCTGGGCTGGGCTGGGCTGGGCTGGGCTGGGCTGGGCTGGGCTGGGCTGGGCTGGGCTGGGCTGGGCTGGGCTGGGCTGGGCTGGGCTGGGCTGGGCTGGGCTGGGCTGGGCTGGGCTGGGCTGGGCTGGGCTGGGCTGGGCTGGGCTGGGCTGGGCTGGGCTGGGCTGGGCTGGGCTGGGCTGGGCTGGGCTGGGCTGGGCTGGGCTGGGCTGGGCTGGGCTGGGCTGGGCTGGGCTGGGCTGGGCTGGGCTGGGCTGGGCTGGGCTGGGCTGGGCTGGGCTGGGCTGGGCTGGGCTGGGCTGGGCTGGGCTGGGCTGGGCTGGGCTGGGCTGGGCTGGGCTGGGCTGGGCTGGGCTGGGCTGGGCTGGGCTGGGCTGGGCTGGGCTGGGCTGGGCTGGGCTGGGCTGGGCTGGGCTGGGGCTGGGCTGGGCTGGGCTGGGCTGGGCTGGGCTGGGCTGGGCTGGGCTGGGCTGGGCTGGGCTGGGCTGGGCTGGGCTGGGCTGGGCTGGGCTGGGCTGGGCTGGGCTGGGCTGGGCTGGGCTGGGCTGGGCTGGGCTGGGCTGGGCTGGGCTGGGCTGGGCTGGGCTGGGCTGGGCTGGGCTGGGCTGGGCTGGGCTGGGCTGGGCTGGGCTGGGCTGGGCTGGGCTGGGCTGGGCTGGGCTGGGCTGGGCTGGGCTGGGCTGGGCTGGGCTGGGCTGGGCTGGGCTGGGCTGGGCTGGGTTGGGTTGGGTTGGGTTGGGTTGGGTTGGGTTGGGTTGGGTTGGGTTGGGTTGGGTTGGGTTGGGTTGGGTTGGGTTGGGTTGGGTTGGGTTGGGTTGGGTTGGGTTGGGTTGGGTTGGATTGGGTTGGGTTGGGTTGGGCTGGGCATCCTTGTGATTAGGCTGGGCATTGGCGGCCACTCATGTCCAGGGGCCGGCCACTCACAGTTTTGCTCCATGTCATGCCTTGCTGACTCCTTGCTACCTCCTTGTTGGCTGCTGCTCTTCCCCGCTGCTGCCTTGCTCGGTGATGGAGATGGGGGTGATTTACTATTGGCATCCTACACACACAATCACAAAAACAAGGTCTTGGGGCACACACCACAAAACATGGTTATTAATAAGTACTAATTGTTCAAATCTTAAGGCTCATGACAATTGTGTGCTACCCTCAGCTGTTCATGCCTGTCATGCGTTGCGCAAGTGCGCGTGAACATCAAACTGACCTACCGTACTCTCCCTTTTGATTCCCGAGGCCTCGAAAACTATAATAAAAATATTATTCCCGAGCCATATTTTTTATTGTTTCAAGTTCCCCGATGGCCAAAGTACGTCGATAGTTAGTTTTGAGAACGTCTTCGTGCATAGAAATAATCAAGCCTCTCACCCCAATAATCTCGCATGAAAATCATATGATTGACATTGTCAATTGTCGTGGTCTCTCTTCTTGTGGCCTTGTCACATGACCACGTCACATGGGGCACTGAACCTCGCTTATACAGTCGTTGGAGCATTCAGACTTGCGTACTCCTTCAGCCACCCATTCTGCTGCCTTGGCCAAAGCAAGCACCCCACCTTGGCCGGCTGCCCGTGTATGACCAGCCGCCTCCCCCCTTGACATGGTTGCCAGTCTGATTGCCACCCTTGCCTGTCCTGTGACCCCAGCCTTTGCCGCAGCCTGGCCCACCTCCCTCGACCATGCTCGTGGCATAGCAGCCACCCTAGTTAACCCGCCGCACCAGCCTTTGCCCCAGCCTGGCCCGCCTCCCCCTGGCCCAGCCAAGGGTGGGCTGGATTCTAGCAGGATGCCACCAGTTCTCAAACGCCTTTCCGGTGCGTGCGAGAGCAGGAGGTGTGATGGGCGATGCGGCAAGATTGAGGCGTGGAGAAGGCCCAAAGTTAATGGTCTCAGGTAGTCGCTTCTCAATCATTGCCGCTTGACGATTAAGAGACATTTGGAAGCGTTGTTCATCATGCAAAAGGAGCTCGCGGTGCAGATTATCAGCTGCGTAACCTGCACTGATGCCCCGGACCACAAACTGGTCCATTGCTGGCACTTTCGTCAAGGTCAACTAATTGTTTGACTACTTCCCGAAAGACCAAAGAAATACATTGTTTAATCATTCCCGGTTTTGTAACGGGGAGAAGCCACAGGAATCCGGGAGAGCGGTGACACGCACTTGCGTCTTACACCGTCTCACATATCTAGAAGGTTCCATGCAGAAAACAGATGATATCTAAACCGTGCATGACATGTAAAAAGACCACCGCTGCCGGGCTGCATGGATAAGCATGCATGCAAACCGTTGCATTCACCCCCTCCTTGAAATGTTGCGCCCCGAAACATTTAACCGTCGTGACCTCCGTACACTGTTCCGCCTGCACTCATGACATAGCCATGCTCCTTTAGGAACACTGCGTAAAGGTGGAGTGAGGCAGGTTATGTGATAACCTTGGTCACACTTGTCGCAAAGTAACATGGGAGGGTGGCTAGCGCGGCTTGCGCAAATCTGGCATGCAGGATCGTCGTCTACCGGCTTGTCTGGAGGTACGTGGTGGCGAGCCGTGTATTCTCTGATCATCGCAGCCACGTCCTCTTGTTCGGCCAGTGCTGGGCCCCATTCCCACGAGTTGAAGGAGTCGTCGTAGCCCTTCCACTTCACAAGGTATTGAAAAGCATGCTGGGAGTCGTTCCAGCGTCGGCCCAAGATGGTTTCAATGGTGAAGTACTCCTCACCGTCCTCCAATTGGGGTAGTGGTTGCAGGTCAACATGGCGGTCGGGAAAGGAGCTGGTGGTAAGGTACGGCCGCAGCTTGGAGATGTGGAAGGTGGGTGTGATCCTCATCGTGGTGGGTAGGTCCAGCTTGTAAGCCACAGGTGATATCTTGGTCAGAACCTTGAAGGGGCCAACATAGCGGGGTTGTAGCTTGGCGCTGTTACTAGGCGTCTTGAGGTTAAGGGTGGCAGTAGAGAGGAGCACCTTATCACCCACATTGAACTCAAGATGACGGCGGTGCTTATCCGCCTGTTGCTTTTGCTTGTCAACCGCACGCTGCAGGGCTGCCTTGGCTATGTCGATGTTGGAGCGCATGGTGGTGACAAAGGCGTCAGCAGCGGGGCTGGGAACAAGAGTGGAGGGGGGCTGCAACAAAGCCTCAGGTGTGCGGGGGTGATGGCCGTAATTGAGGTAGAAAGGGGAGAAGCCTGTGCCAACATGGGTGGAGCTATTGTATGCAAACTCCACAGCGGCTAGATGTTGGTCCCAATCTGTCTTGTGGTGGTTGAGGTATGGTCGTAGCATATCCTCCACTGTCCGGTTGGCGCACTCTGATTGCCCGTCTGTTTGGGGATGGTAGGCAGAGGACATGAGTAGGCGAGTGCCGGTGAGGTGAAAGAGGGATGTCCAGAAGTCCGAAGTAAACTTTGGATCTCTGTCAGAGACAATTGCCTCAGGTAGCCCATGGTGCTTGAAAACATGGTCGAAGAAAAGCTTGGCAATGTCAGGGGCGGTGGCAGTGGCAGTGGTAGGGATGAGGTGTAACATCTTGCTTAACTTGTCCACAACTGTAACGACCATGTCGTAGCCGTGAGAAGTAGGAGGAAGGGGGCCGATGAAATCCATACTGACATGTTGCCAGTTGCGGTTGGGAATGGGGAGAGGTTGAAGCAGCCCAGGAGGAACTTGGTTGGTGGCCTTGTTCCGTTGGCACTGGTCGCAGGTCCTCACATATTCGCGCACTGTCTGCTCCATTTGGGGCCAATAGAAGTGTCGCTGCAAGCGTTCCAGGGTTTTGGCACGGCCTAGATGAGCCGAGGTGACTGCATCATGCGCCTCATGGAGCAACTGGGAGCGGAGAGGTGAGGCTGGGACGTAGAGGCGGGGGGGCTCAGAAGCTGTATATAAGCGCCCATCTATGACTCGTAGGTGCCAAGAGGAGGGGCCAGAGGGGTTGTGGGAAAGAGTATGAGAGAAAGCTGCTTGATAGGCGGCGTCTTGTGGGGCATGGTGGTCATAGGTAGCGAAGAAGGCAGAGTCCGGGGTGGCAACGGAGAGGGCTGATAACTGGTAGTCAGGCCGTCGGGAGAGCGCATCTGGCACAATGTGTGTCTTGCCAGCCTTGTGCACCAGAGTAAAGGAGTAAGGGGCCAGCAGTTGGGTCCATCGAAGTTGTCGAGCGCTGAGATGCGGTTGGGTCATGATGTGAGTGATCGGGCAGTTGTCCGTCTCAATGGTGAAAGGCCGACCCAGAAGGTAGTGACGCCAAAGAGTAAGGGCATGCACCACAGCGAGTAGCTCGCGATCGTGGGTAGGGTAGTTGATCTCCGCGGGCTGAAGCTTGCGTGACTCATATGCCACAACGTACTCGGCGCCATTGTCGTCCCGTTGTGATAGCACTGCTCCAATGGCATACAACGACGCATCCGTCTTCACGGTAAAAGGCCGGGAGAAGTCTGGGGGGCGCACCACGGGGTTGCTGGCTAGAGCAGCTTTGACACGCTCAAAAGCCTCTTGTTGTTCTGGGCCCCATGACCATGGTGTCTCGGCCTTGAGGAGGTTGGTGAGGGGAAGGATGAGGTGGGCATGGTGGTGGATGAGGCGACGATAGTAATTGGCACTGCCGAGGAAGGAGCGGAGGTCGTTGAGATTGCGGGGTACCGGCCATTGAACCATGGCACTAATCTTAGCTGGGTCAGGGTGAATGCCCGCAGCCGAGATGATGTGACCCAGGAAGTCCATAGAGGGAAGGAAGAAGGCGCACTTGGAGAGGTTGGCATATAGCTGGTGTTGGCGAAGGAGGCCTAGAACGGTGCGGAGGTGCTCCAGGTGCTCAGCCTCAGACCGGGAGTAAATGAGAATGTCGTCCAGGTAGACTAGTACAAACTGATCCAAGTGTGGGCGGAAGATGTCATTCATGAGGCGTTGAAAGGTGGCGGGAGCGTTGCACAGGCCAAATGGCATGACGGTGTATTCATAGTGGCCGTAGCGGGTACGGAATGCTGTCTTGTGGATGTCAGCCTCGGCCACTCGGATCTGATGGTACCCAGACTTGAGGTCAATCTTGGAAAAGACTCTAGCACCAGCCAGCTGGTCCAGGAGGTCGTCAATGCGGGGAAGGGGATAGCGGTTCTTGATGGTCAGCTGGTTTAGGGCCCGGTAGTCTACGCACAAGCGCAGGCTCCCGTCTTTCTTGCGCACAAAGAGGACTGCAGAGCCAAATGGTGACGTGGATGGCCTGATGTAGCCCTTGGCTAGGAGTTCGTCCAGCTGCCGCTTGAGCTCGTCTAGCTCCTCTTGAGACATGCGATAGACAGGGCGGTTGGGAGGGGTGCCAGACTCCAGCTGGATCACATGATCAACAGAGCGATGTGGTAGATCATGTACGGATGGAAGCTCCTTGGGAAAGACCTCGATGTGCTCAGATAGTAGGGCGGTAGCGCTTGGGGGAAGAGAAGGGGGCCACTGTGGTTGATCAGGTGGCGGGGAGGTTGAGGTTGAAGTGTGGGAGGAGGGCACAGCTGGAGAGGGTGAAAGGGGAGGACTTGAGTCCGTGAGAACTGCCACGAATACGGCGTCCTTGCGGGCGGCTTTGCGGAAGCGCGCAGGTGACAACAGCTGGGAGGCTGAGGGGTTGGGGGCAGGAGAAGGTGGAGCAGCTAGGGTGTGTACGGCCCCGGCATGGCGGAGAGTGATGCGCTCAAGAGGCCAGTCGATATCAGGATTCTTTGCTGTGAGCCATGGCTTGCCCAACACCACATCGTAGTCGGCATTGCTGATATCAGCCATAACGAAGGGCACCCGATCATGGTAGGTAGAGAGGTGTACCGTGCAGTGGGAAAGCTCGTAGGTGGGAAGGTAGGAAGGGGAGGGCCCAGGAAGGAGCAGACGGCCAGGAGCAGCCTTGCCCGCCATGCGCAGGCCGGCTTGCTGCAAGAAGCGGCTGCTGACAATGTTGCCCGTGGCACCACTGTCTAGCAGGAAACGAGCACGGTGTCCAGAGAAGGTACCATGGAGGATGAAAGGCTTGGAGTCCACGGAGAGCGACGACATGACTAGGGGCTCTGGCAGGCTAGGCGACGAGGAGTGACGCGGAGTACCACTGCACACAGGTGCGGATGGGCATGGGGAGGACTCTACATCCAGAGTAGGCTGTCCCGGAGACTTGGAGCTGCCCAGGGGCTGAGCTGACTGCTTAGGAAGGGGGCTGCATGGAGGGCAGTTAGCACCGCGGGCCTGGCAGGGCGCAGTAAGGCAGAAGAGCGGGGCACGGAAACGTGGAGAGGGAAGAGAGGGTTGTGGTGTAGGAGGAAGAGGGAGTGTGGGTAGCCAGTAGGGGGCACGGAGAAGAGGCCGAGGAGGAGGGGGAAAAGGCCGAGGAGGAGGAGCCCGAGGAAGAGGAGCGGGGAGTTGAGGTAGGTGGTAGGGAACACGAGGAGCCAGTTCAAAGCGAGGAATTAAGGAAGAGGGTGGCAGAAGGGATGGTGGGCTCAGCGGCGGGCTGCCTCCCGCACGCCCCCAACGTCTTTTGGGCGTGGTGGCTTGTTGGGACAGTCCTTCATTAGGTGGCCAGGCTTGCGGCAATAGAAGCAAGCTCCCAAGTCACGCAGTTGTTGGCGCTCAGCCGCTGATAAACGGGGGCCCTTGCTGACCTGCAGGGCATCAAGCTCCATGGCAGCCACTGGTTCAGGTTCGGGGAGCTTGAGCAGGCGTGGGCGGCTGCCAAAGGTGATAGCATCAACGCGGTCAGCCATGGCGGCAGCCTCCTCAAAGGAGGTAGGCTCCCTCAGCTCCAGCTCCCGCCTCACAGCCGGCTTGAGACCCCTAAGGAAACGATCCAGTTTCTCAGCAGGAGACAAGTCAGAGATGAGGAGGCAAAGATTGCTGAACTCCATGATGTATTGCCGGGCTGATGTGATCTGATGGCAGGCTGCCAGCTGATCCCTTGCATGCCGCTGCTGGTTCACAGGAGTAAACTGGCGCGTGAAACTGGCTTTGAAACTGTCCCAAGAGCTGAGGGCCTGGCTGGACAGCAGGCTGCGGTACCAGGTGAGGGCAGCGCCGTCGAGGTAGGAAGCAACAGCCAACAGCCGTTGTTGGGCAGGCATGGCGAAAAGGTCGAAATGGTTGTCGATGCGCCACAGCCATTGACCCGCATCCGCGTTGGGGGTCCCACAGAAGGACGGTGGTGGAGGGGGCCGAAAAGGCAGCGGAACGGAGGTGGCTGCGGGAGGGGCGGGAGGGGCGGATTGTCCAGAAGGTTCTAGAGGTGTAGAAGCGGGGGTAGCAACGGGCTGCGTTGTGACGAAGTGCTCGAATTGCTGCCGCAGGCTGCCGGTCAGAAGAGTGAGCTCGCCGACTTGGCGCATGAGCTCGGAGACTTGATACGCAATGGGCGATAGTTCCTCCATCAAGTCTCTAGTCTCCGTAGTAAAGGCGGTTTGTTCCCGATTGAGGGCACCAAAATGTAACGGGGAGAAGCCACAGGAATCCGGGAGAGCGGTGACACGCACTTGCGTCTTACACCGTCTCACATATCTAGAAGGTTCCAGGCAGAAAACAGATGATATCTAAACCGTGCATGACATGTAAAAAGACCACCGCTGCCGGGCTGCATGGATAAGCATGCATGCAAACCGTTGCAGGTTTCCCGAAGGACAAAAAACGATTCGGGATAGGGAATCAAAAGGGAGAGTACGGTAGACAAGGTGACGTATATTTCAAGTTTATTCACCTCCAGCTCACTGTTTTCAAGGGCTGATTGCCTTGCTGCACTGCTGCTTGGGAGACCCTTGGGCTGGTGTGGGTTTGGTGTTGATTCTCAAAACAGCCCGGCACCTGTGGAGGTCAACAGATTTGGCTGCATGTGTTAGCATCGTATGCAACACGCATTAAGACACAACGCCCCGGCTCAACGACCTGTTAGCAGGACGGTGACGAGCAAGCTGAGAGCTTCCAAATGAGCTTCGATTCACCAAAGCCGAGTTGTAACCTCCGTGGACAGACAGCAGCAATGACGGTGGACGCGCCTGCAGGTAGAAGCAGGCGGTGGCTTATCGTCTTATGCGTTGTTCTGTGCCTGTTCTGCGCTGGGCGGTGCCGAGCTGCGATCGGGACATGGTCCTTTGAGACCCCCCCGCAGCTTGAGCACCGCCCAGAAGGCTTTAAAAGCCGCGCAGACATGGCGTTGGCTATATGCCAACCTGCGGCCCTGTGCCACTACAACTGGGATTTTCCCAACAGCAATCTGCCACATACAAGCCCCGTCAAACGACGTGGTGCACTTCAACTACCAGCCTTGGCTGCTACAAGCAGGCACATCCAGCCGCCTGACACAGAATTACATGCTATACACAATGGCATGAAGGATCACCACCACCCTACAGTCCTCGCTGCTACAGCCAGGCACAACCAGCTGTCTCACACAGAGAAGCAAACCGTCCAAGTTGACATGCTGGCTGACAAGCTACATGCAGCTCAGCCCCACCACCACCTGCCAGCCCTGACCGCTGCAGGTTGGCATGCTCACCCATATGACACAGCGATGCAAGCTACACATGTTGACATGCAGGCTGCCAAGCTACATGCCGCTCAGCCCCACCACCACCTGCCAGCCCTGACCGCTGCAGGTTGGCATGCTCACCCATATGACACAGCGATGCAAGCTACACATGTTGACATGCAGGCTGACAAGCTACATGCAGCTCAGCCCCACCACCACCTGCCAGCCCTGACCGTTGCAGGTTGGCATGACCAGCCGTATGACACAGCGATGCAAGCTACACATGATGACACGCAGGCTGACAAGCTACATGCCGCTCAGCCCCACCACCACCTGCCAGCCCTGACCGCTGCAGGTTGGCATGCCCACCCATATGACACAGCGATGCAAGCTACACATGCTGACATGCAGGCCGACAAGATACATGCCGCTCAGCCCCACCACCACCTGCCAGCCCTGACCGTTGCAGGTTGGCATGACCAGCCGTATGACACAGCGATGCAGGCTACACATGTTGACATGCAGGCTGACAAGCTACATGCCGCTCAGCCCCACCACCACCTGCCAGCCCTGACCGCTGCAGGTTGGCATGCTCACCCATATGACACAGCGATGCAAGCTACACATGTTGACATGCAGGCTGACAAGCTACATGCAGCTCAGCCCCACCACCACCTGCCAGCCCTGACCGTTGCAGGTTGGCATGACCAGCCGTATGACACAGCGATGCAAGCTACGCATGATGACATGCAGGCTGACAAGATGCATGCCGCTCAGCCCCACCACCACCTGCCAGCCCTGACCGCTGCAAGTTGGCATGACCAGCCGTATGACACAGATATGTTATACATACATGCTGACATGCAAGACATCCACCAACAACCATATCCTCCTCACCAACGACCACAGCCCACACACATCGGGATAATCTTAAGACAACAAGACAAACTGGTGAATGTGCTTATGCTCATTTTGATATGCGCACACTTGCTTACCACTCTCTATCAACGCATGAACCACCCCCTAAAGCCAACAATAAAGGATTCCAAACGTTGCCTCAAGAAGCACAAGAAATTACTTAGCCGTATCAGAGGGACGGTTAGAACCACATGTTACAACCTTATGACAGGGATAGACGGTACTCAAGCAGCCTCTTGTGCCCTCTGCAAGCTGGCCAACAGGTTTCACCTCTCCACACACGGCGCCAACAGCAGCCACCCTTTCACAGTCAACCAGTTCAATAGCACGCTGCATGTTTATTGCACCTACCAGGTTGCAGTGAATAGCAATGAAACAGAAAAGGCACCTTGCACCGGGGACCTATCTGCCGCCCGGGCCACCTTCAACCCCATAGCTGTCGCAAGAGCTGTCTACGTGGCCTGGCTGTTACTAGCCGCTGGGGATGTTGAAGCTAATCCAGGCCCAACCATCAAGCACTTTAAGCAAGACAAAGATAGCTCGGCATGCCAGGTTTACTCCCTGAACAATGCTGCGGGACATGAATGGGTCACCATGCAAGACATAGACAATTTTTACGAGACCAGGCTCCCTCAACTAACTGACCACCTTGAGCGCGGCGCATGGCTGATGGCACGAGGCGTTGATGGCTATTCCGACGAAGTCATTGAAATGCACCTACGTACCCATTACGGACTTACAGTACAAAGCATTGCCCTACTCAACCAACCCAGTGATTGGTCCGCTGATAATCTAGGGCACCTCGCTGGCCAGTACGGCACACACACGTTCTTGTGCAAAAAGTCAGGCCACAGCATGGCCATGAAGTGCATGAACGGCACATGGAACTTGTTGGACTCCTTGGAAACGACACCTACACCTCTCTTGCACATCCCTGCTGCAACCAAGCGGACTATGCACCAACTCTTTATCATCAAGCCCATCACCCGCTCACGAGAGCAGATACGCCGATGCGAGGACAAGGGCATCCATCACATCATCAGCCATGTGGAACAGACAGGCGACCATGATTCCAACCCAACAGCATCCGCCCCCGCGTACACCCCGACCCACCACCCCACACATATGTACATGGAAGGGCAATACGAAGAGTGTTGCCTAGTACATGCACTGAACATGGCCATGGGGAAGAAATACATAGACTACCACGCTGTCATCGACCACTGCAAGCAGTTAAAAGAGCACCTGCAACACCTTGCACAAAAAGCACGAGAAGAAGGATATGCTATCCGAACCCTCACAACCGACCACATCTATAGCGAAAAAGGCAAGTTCTCCACCGACACACTGAACCACTACCTGTACCGCAAACACCATGAGGTACGCACATACTTGCACCCAGCAACAACCTACCTACCAACCCACAGTATCACACCAGAAACAATCACCACAACCATCGCAAGCACCGGCGCGACAAACACGGATGCTGTCCTCTTACTATCGCACCACCATGCAACTGTCATCAAACATACGCAACATGGTTGGCACCAGCTGGACTCACTCAACCGGGGGCCAAAGCCACTTTCCACACCTAACGACTGGAGGCGCCTCCAAGGGAACCTGCTCACCATTTGCACAGGCAACGTGAAACACACAAGATTCATTAGAAGGGAGATCTGGATAGCGGACCCGCTGGAGGCCACCACCACATCAGCGCTAGCAGCACACTTCCAAGACCACATCGACCCAATAGACCTGACCAAAGACAACACACCGGCAAGGGAGACCACCGCCCCTTTGCACGTGACCACCAAGCTGAAAACAACTACACACTAAACAACAAGCGCAGACCTACGAAAGACACCACCCCACTACGTGAAGAACCTGCCCCGGCACGACAGCGCCAGGACACTCCCGAGGTCACCCTCCGCCCGCCGATACCTCAGGGCCAGCCACGTATCAATCGATCCACCACGCCTCTCGATAATACCACACGCCCATCCACTAAGCGGTCACGAGCCACCAAGGCACACCGCAAGGACACGCACACACAAACCCTCATGTCCCAATACCTCCCCAAACCCACTGGGATCCACACCACAGAAACAAATCCAATCATAGACGAGACACCGCTAACCACGCCAGAGAGTGACCCAAGAATGAGCCAACACCACAGACCCCCAACCGGACTGCCCCAAGCAACCCTCAACAGGCAACACATCACCCTCACAACCTTCAACGTCAGAGGCCTACACAGATCTAGAAACGAAGTCCTTAACCTGGTACACAAACAAAGCCCGGACATCTTAATCCTCACAGAAACTATGACCCAACCCAAGAGCAACAACAATAGTTCTGGCTGGCTGAAGAGGGTTATGCCCAACTACACCGTCCACCGTCACGAAGGCCACAGTGAGGTCCTCATTGGCATCAGACACGATCTAGCTATACAGATGCAAGTCACCATGCTGCCGCCGTGCACAGACGCGGACGTAAACACCCGATGCGTCATCCTAAACCTCCGCCAACGGCAAAGCGAGGAACTCACACTCGTCGCCACGTACTGGCCGTCAGGGAACAACGACGACGCGATCCCGCTAAGGAAGAAGATGCAGGAGCACATACGGACTGCCACTGGACAACTGCCCGGCTCACTCATCCTGGCGGGAGATGTCAATGCCACGATGAAAGCAGAGGACCGCTCCGAACACACTGAATACCCACAAGACCACATGATGAGGGAGTTCGCCACAGAGATGCGCCTGTCCGAAGCTGATTCCGGCGACCGGGCCTGGACCTACCAGCAGCCACACTGCAACAGCCGCATCGACGCCATCCTGACGCGCGATGCGAGACACGGCCCTGGGCACCGCACGCATGTCGACACACACGCGTACCTTAGTGACCACAGACCGCTCACCGCCACACTGACCACAACCAGACTGGGCATAGAACTAGCAGCCACACATAAACCCCTGAAACACAGCCACACCATTCTCACCACCCCAATTACCAACAATGACAGGGAAGCCTACCGCCTGGCAGTGCAACAACCCAGCTCAGGCGCTCCACAACTACATGCACACCTGACAGCATACCTAGCTCCCATGTACACAGACGCTATCCACTTCCTGACCACACTAGACAAGGCCAACCCACAACAACCACAACGCCTAACACTAGTGGCAGGCCTCCCGGCTAGAGAAGCTGTCGACACCGCAGCCACCATGCTCACAACGCTCCTGGAAACCTGCAGAGGAACTGCCATGCAGACATGCAACACCAAGACATTGACCAGAGGAGGCCAGCACTACCAACGCAGGAGCATGTGCAAGATCAGACTGGCACTAGGGAAAAAGCTCAGAACCACCAGAGAACTCAGCCGGAGGGCTAGAAGGTTATACAAACAAAACGGCGTCCACCCGTCTATCGATGACCTACTCCCAGAGACAGACACGACCAACGCGGAGGTAAGGGAGGCGGTGCAAGCACGCCAGGGCGACGGTACAACCGAAAACCACGTGCAAGCCGCGCTCGCCCAGCTGACCAACTCCTACCGCGACCAAATCCACAAACTAGATGACGACGACTCCGCACTGGCCATTGCACAGGCGCGTCTCAGAATGCAACACCTCATCAGCACCCAACCCAAAAAAGCCAACAAATACATACTACGCCCTTCTCGCACCGACCACAAAGGACTGCAGGCACTAGCCGACCCCGATACCAAGAACATCTGCACCGCCCCGGCCGACCTCAACCGAATTATCACCACCGCCTACAGACAAAAGCTCACGCCGCCGACTCCCAAAACCGGTCACTACACTAGCACGCAGACCAGAAACTATCCCTGGACCCGCCCCAAAGCCGACGACCCCTTCACGTTGCACACCTGCCAAAATGTACACTGGATGCACACAGCCATCATGGACAAAGCAGGATTTCAAGAATGCATCAGCAAACTGTCAGGTGGCAAAGCACCTGGCCCAGACGGCATTGAAAACGAGATCATCAAGATGCTGCCATGGGAGATGAGGGACACCATTCACCAGCTGTTTATCGTTATGTGGGCCACTGGCTGCACACCCACAGCATGGAAAGCCAGTGACACCTGCCTCCTATACAAAGACAAGGGCCAGGAAACAGACCTTAACGCCTACAGACCTGTGGGGCTGGCCAACACCATCTACAAACTCTGGACCAGCCTCATAACTAGGGCGCTGTGCGAATATGCTGAAGCTAATGGGATGCTAAGTAACTGCCAAGCAGGCTTCCGCTCTCACAGGGACACCACACAACAGCTCCAGATGTTAGTCATGGCCCTCGAAGACGCCAAGCTAGCCAAAGTAGATATATATGCGCTCCTGGTCGACTTCACTAGTGCCTTTAACACCACTTGTCAAGACAAACTGCTATGGATTATGCATGACTTAGGCTTTCCCACCGACGCTACAGATGCGGTGCGGGACCTCTACACGGGGGCAACGACACGCTTCAACACTCCGTACGGTCACACCGACCCGGTACCCGTTGACCGGGGCACCATCCAAGGCGACTCCCTATCACCTTTCTTATTCCTCATCTACATCGAACCCCTACTGCGTTGGCTCCAAGTAGGAGCGCGGGGGTACAAATTCACATCCGATACAACCGACAGCGCCGGGCGATTTACAATCGGCAGCATCGACTATGCAGACGACATCGCTATCCTATGCAACTCAATCAGCAATCTACGTTGCCAGGCCGACAAGCTCTCCGCCTACTCGGACTGGGGCCACCTCATCATATCCCACAGCAAAACCATCGCCACAGCGGCGCTCCACAAAGCGCACCAATCCGGCAGATGCAGCACTACGGGAGAAGCGGAAAAGCAAGCGCGTAGAGAACTGCAAGCCGTAAAGCTGCAAGGGAAGCCCGTCACCTACCTCCAACCGACTGCCCCCTTCACTTACCTAGGTGTCCTACTTACCATGACGCTCAACTGGAAACCACAACACATAGCCATGGTGTCCCAACTGAGACAGAAGTTAGAAAGACTACGACGCTCGTTTGCCAGCGCGAGACAAGCCATCCACATCATCAAATCAGCCATCATCCCCAGTCTGGCTTACAGCTTCTGCGTGGTCCCATGCACACCAGGAGATCTAGACCTCTACGACAGAGCAATCAACCAATGTGTTAAGAAAAAACTCAGACTCCCACTAGGCACAACCAATGCCGTCGTCAGGGAGGACATCGACAAGCTCGGCCTGGGCATCAGCTCAACAGCCAAAGAGTACCATTCCAAAAACACTACAGCCCTCTTACACAGTCTCCAGTCCATTGACACCATACATGCCCACATAACCAGAAGCATACTACACAAACAGATCACCTGGCTCTACGCTCAAGCTGCCAAGCATGGACACCGCATTCTCATTATGCTACAACACACCCTACGCGCAAGACAACTCCTGCATGCTACCACGGCGCAACTCACTGCCACTCAGGAAGGACAAGACCTCTACCCTAAGGAAACCAAACTACTTGGACAACTCATCACACAGAATACTAGCCCCCTTCCACTTGACATAGTTGGTGCCTGCATGACGTGCCTCAAAAGCCTGGGCATCCGACATGCCACAGAGCTCCAACACACCATCGCTGGCAGCACCTACATCATCTCAGGAAAGATGCTTAAAGAACGCTTCCACAACAAGGTCAAACAAAAACACTATATCGCCCTCAACAAGCTGGCGGCCATGGCGTCCCGGGATAAGTGCCCAACCACAACAGAAGCGAAAGACATCGCAGCCAAACGAGACACCACCTCCGACCTGCCCGCTGCGCAAAGACTAATTAAACCATGGGCCGCGGGCTTGACGGAGCTTGCACCAACCGACGTCGAAGAAGACACAAAGCACCGCTACGCTGATATCAGGGCGTATGTGATTGCCAAGAAGCCCACATCGGGAACACAACCGCCCAACCCGACGCACGTGACCGAACATGCAACACAACCGCCCGCAGCCAAGGAGGCCATCAAGAGCAACTCCCGGCTGCTAAGACGAGAGAACAAAGAAGCACAATCGCCCCTAACGAAGCCCACCCGACCCAAGGCGGGCACGAAATGGAACACTGAGGGCAGACAGATCCAAACTATCCCGAAGGATATCGTGCGCATAGTAGGCCTTGACCTTCCAGGGCTCTCCAGCTGGAAGGTGGATAAAGCCTGCCGATGTAAACCCAAAGACCTAGGCAGTATACTAGGGGCCATGTACGGCCACCAAGAGGCCATTACCAGCATAGAGGGCTGGCAATGGGACGGCATCAACAAGGAAAACTACTACAAGGTGCATTGGAAACCCACAGTCATAGATAGATGGGCATTACCACTATGTGCAGAAGAAGGCTATACACCCACACACATAGAACCCATCAGCAGGGAAGAGGCTAAAAATGTATGCACATGTGAGCTATGCTGGCTACCAAGAGGAGACAGCCCAATGTGCCACAACTGCAAGAGGGCCTACCACTCAGCCTGCCTTGAGGAAGCCCTCCTGTCGGGACACAAGGAACCAAGCCACTGGCTGTGCCCAATATGCAAGTTTGGCAGCAACGAGTTTCAAACGACTATGCGTCTATCAGCGCACTCGGACCTTATACGAGTTCACTGGCGCCCCACCCTCGAACCGGCACCTCTCATCACGGCACACCTGGACTACCTGGCGCGACGCAGCGACTATGAAGAGGAAAATAAGAGGATACAAGAAGCTAGATACGCGCGGCCTGACACACAGCTGCCAACACACACCCGGCAGGGACTACCGGACCCGCACACCTGGCTGCCCCGATGCACCAACCTTCACTCGAAGGCCACCTTCCACACGTACCCCATTAACCCGCAGACGGACATCGTCGGGACGGGCAGATGCGAAACCTTCCTCCAACTGCACCCCCACATGACCACCCCCGCGGTGAGCTTCAGCACGGGGGAGCCCATCATGCCCAAACACGACCTAGTGCAACACGTAACGATTCACGACGAGTCGGGCCGCACAGCAGGCCTCCTGACCAAACAGCAACACCAACACCTACACGCTTGGTTACAACACACACCACACACACGCAACCTGGCCACAGAACTAGTGGCCCTCCTAAGGAGACAAGACACACAGAGCAGCCGCCACCCCATGAGACTGGCACAAGACAAAGCCCTCACCACCCTGCACACCACACGATCCTTTACAAGTACCGTCCAAAGGTGGGCGGACCCACTCACAGTTAGACCAGAAACTACTACCTACTGGAGCCCCGACATCAATGACACCGCCTTTGGGGCACACCACAATTGCCTACTCGTACGTCACACTGGGCTGTCCACATGGAACGTACCAGCTGATGATGCGGTGGCCCTGAAATGCGTTAACCATGCTATACACTCAGCACACCAGGAGGAGGCCATGGCCACCATCATGTTGATCCCTGGTAAAAAGGGGATCTCTTACCCCAAGTACATTGACACCTTGAGACGGTACCCAGAGTACTGCCAGCACCTGGCCAGCATACCTCTCACCAATACCAACTGCTCCAAACTTGGCAAACACGCCACCCTCCTCGTCTACGTCATATGGAATGAGGCAGGGCAACTACTCACCACCAAAGGCAACCCGCAAGGATGGATGGCTAGCACAGCCACTGCCCTACATCCGGACCGGGAGACACACCCTTTCCATCACAGACCCAATAACCAAAAACAGCCAGCCACCCTCCCCAGTGGCCACAAACAGCACCTCCGCCTCCCGCTGGACAGGGCCCTACCTACGCCGGGGCACTCACGCAACCAACACCAGCTCACACACCACTCCACCACGCTACCACGGATGGCCATCACCGAATGGACCACTGTAGCGTACACTGACGGGAGCTGCATTAAGACATCCGAGCCAGCCCCGGCACGCGTCGGGGCGGGGGTCTATATTCCAGAAAACAACGCCCTGATTACCATTGCACTGAACGACCCAGAGAACAACACCATCAACAAAGCAGAACTCACAGCGATACACACGGCACTCAAAGCGGGAGCCAGGCGCATCGCCACCAACAGCCTCTGCTCCCTTTATCAGATCCGCCGAGCTCTCGCTAACCCTATGTCCCTCATCAATCATAGACATAACGACATCCTGACAGACATCGCCACCCTCATCGTCGACAGCCCCGACACGATCCAATTCTTCAAAGTCAAGGCCCACTCGGGCGTCATCGGAAACGAAGGCGCAGATGCCCTTGCTAAGCACGCAGCGTTACACCCGGAACAAGCCAACACACAAGGGTACCACCCGACAACACGTAAAGAGAGGGGCATATGGCTAAGCAACGGGACCGACGGCGAAACCCTCGCCCCACTGCCGGACTGCCGCCATAGCGTGCGAGCACACATGCACAGCAGGCACAAGTTAGGCCTCGCCAACCAAGACAGCATTTACTATCAGATGACCCAAGATATCACCAAAGCTGCGGCAAAGGGAGCGGCCGAAAGAGTGATGACCGACACGAACATCTCCATCCCCGCGCAAAGAACCGCCTTACTCTACCGAACCGGAGGGCTCTACAACCAAAAGCTAGCTATGCGCTGGAAAAAGGCGACAGACGACCGCTGCCCACTCTGTGGGGAGGCTGACAGTGCCACACACCTCCTCTCGGGCTGTAGCGCGACCCTACCACTTGTGCAAGAAAGGCACAACGGGGCCGGCCGCCTTATCGCCAAAGCCATCAGCAAAGGAACCCTCGGCGGGTGCATCCGGTTTGCGGACACCGGCAGCTGGGAGAAGGGTGCAAAAGACAACCTCGACCTCCCTAACGACACACTACACACAACACTACGGGCACTTGGCCTCAAGACAGCAACGACCAAAAATACCACCAGACCAGACATTCTCATGGTGACGCCCCTACAGAAGACGGGCAGACGTGGCAAAGCCATCAAACGGGTCACTATCATAGAAATCAAATACTGTGCGGACTCTAGATGGGCAGAACAACTGGACAAAGCTCTCAACCAACACACGAAACTGGCACACACCATCCGCAAGGAAGGCCACACGGTCGAGATCCGACCAATCCTACTAGGTATAGGCGGCATTACATATGAAACACACACGCGCCAACACCTTTTGGCCCTTGGGGTCACCCAAAACAACGTCATCAAGCTACTAAACAAGCTCACGAGACATGCGGTAGAGGCAGCCCACTCCATTGCCAAGAACAGCTACAGGCTACGAGCTACTAAAGGGGGGGGGGGGGTAGGGGGTCTGTTGCTTCTCGACGGTGGGAGCAGGCCGCGCCCCAGGCGGTAGCTCCTCCCTTAATGCACGCCGGTGAATACCGGCGTAGTCTTCTTCTTCTTCTTCTTAGTACTGTAGACCTCTACAGTACTGTAGATCCCAAGAGTACTGTAGACCTCTACAGTACTGTAGACCCCAAGAGTACTGTAGACCTCTACAGTACTGTAGACCCCAAGAGTACTGTGGACGTCTACAGTACTGTAGACCTCTACAGTACTGTAGACTTCTACAGTACTGTAGACCTCTACAGTACTGTAGACCTCTACAGTACTGTAGATCCCAAGAGTACTGTAGACCTCTACAGTACTGTAGACCCCAAGAGTACTGTAGACCTCTACAGTACTGTAGACCCCAAGAGTACTGTAGACCCCAAGAGTACTGTAGACCTCTACAGTACTGTAGACCCTAAGAGTACTGTAGACCTCTACAGTACTGTAGACCTCTACAGTACTGTAGACCCCAAGAGTACTGTAGACCTCTACAGTACTGTAGACCCCAAGAGTACTGTAGACCTCTACAGTACTGTAGACCTCTACAGTACTGTAGACCCCAAGAGTACTGTAGACCCCAAGAGTACTGTAGACCTCTACAGTACTGTAGACCCCAAGAGTACTGTAGACCTCTACAGTACTGTAGACCCCAAGAGTACTGTAGACGTCTACAGTACTGTAGACCTCTACAGTACTGTAGACTTCTACAGTACTGTAGACCTCTACAGTACTGTAGACCTCTACAGTACTGTAGACCTCTACAGTACTGTAGACCTCTACAGTACTGTAGACCCCAAGAGTACTGTAGACCTCTACAGTACTGTAGACCCCAAGAGTACTGTAGACCTCTACAGTACTGTAGACCTTGTATCCACCCGAGCCCTAGCTCCTTTGTGTAACAACTACTACTACTACGTGGGCTTTGTGGCAACAGCGTAGCTCGTGTAGACCAGTGCTCGCTGGAGGGGAACATTGAGCGTCGAGATTGAAGAATGCAAGAAAGAGAGAAAGAAAGAAAGGAGGAATGTTGCGGAGACATACATATAGACAGACAGACTGACTGACTGACAGACTGAAGCTGCGGGACGTTACGTTCAATGCGGCGTCGTGGTCTCGATCCCAGGCCTCTGATTTGTAGGGTTACTCGGGGTGAGACGCTTCCCGCATCGGGGTTGCATCGAGCTATGTTGGGGGACGGACACCCCGGGCCCCCGGGCGGGGGAGCTGACGTGCATTCCGAAAGATGTCACACTATGCCGTGTGGGTCACTTGCCCAGTTTCTAGTGTCCGCCATAACCGCAAGGTACGCTCAGCACTCTTCGAATGACTGCGTTTGCCTCTCTCACTCGTGGGAGCACAGCCGCGTTGCTGTTGTTGACGCTGCTGGGGGCAGCTTCCGAACTTGGCGCCGAGTCTGGCTTGCTTCGCCCGCTGAACAGTGAGCGTCCGCGATGTGACCACGCACCCGCCTGCTACAGATTTCTGAAGATGCAGCTTCCTCCCCTCTCCCACCCGGCGGATGCCAGCCTAGCCTTGCTTGCCTAAGAGAGTGCCGAACCCCTGCAAACTTTCGCACTGCCTCAAACCCCGCACCCTGCTCTGATCTACAGGTGTTGGTGGCCGCCAGCTGCAACAGGCCTCAGACGTGAGTCCCTTACCCTCAGCAGCCATGCCGGGCTGGCTCCACTACCACTACCACCAACAACGACAACAACAACAGCAACAACAACACCAGCCACCTCCTGCCCATCACAAACCAGCATGCTGCGAATCCACTTCCTTGCTCATCGAGCCTGTGGGGATTTGTGCAAGAAAAGCATTGTGTGGCCATGCAATGCTATCAGCTGCCAAGCTGCCACACACCCCATGTCACCTTTGTCTTTGCAGGAGCCCAAGTCATCCCTTGATACAGGCAAGCACGATGCCCGTCCATGACGCACGCATCTATGTACATGCTGCCATTCAGTGCATCTCCACTTTTTATACCCAAGTTGATCATGGGCCAGGCCCAGCAACCACACCACGCTGTCGGGTAAATTGAAGCCTGATCATGGGCTATGCCGAGCAGCTGTACAAGCGAGTACAAAAACAACCAGCCACCTCCACACTCCTTGAAGCCAGCCATCACCACCACGCTCCCTGACGCCAGTGCATTGTGCTCCTGATTAGCTGCTGTTGTGTGCCATGGCCTGCAGCCACAGGCACCTGCAGTAAGCCAGTCATCATCCAAAGCCTGCCGGCCAACACTTACGTGGACATGGGCTTGACAGCCAGCACCTGCGACCAGAAGCCCAGCTGGAAGGGGCTGGCTGGTGCAGACATCACCTACCTCCTACGGGCCGAGGACCACGACCGCAGTATCAGGTTCAGCACCTGCCGGCGCTACAGGTACCGCTCCAACAATCTGCATGTGTTCAAAGCTCAGCCGGGCATCTGCAGCTTGGAGGCGGCTGCGCTCAAGGCGGTGAGCAGCAGCCTGGCGCCTTATTCACCCGTGTAGGCCTGTGTTCTATACTCTATACGTGGGAGGGCTGCGGAAGGGCTGTGGGTCGTAGCTCCCTTACATCCTGACAATGAGTTGTTGCCACGATGGGAGCAAGCTGGGCAGGGAACCCACCTCAGGCTAGCCTCGCTTGGCCCAGACCCCGTTGCTGCAGCCTCAAGCCTTGAGCCTCGATCCTTGAGCTGGCTCTTGCAGGTGACAGTGGCCAGTGCAATTGACGACTGCGCTGGCCCCACGTTCATTGCCAAGGCTGGTCAGGAGTACCTGGTGGTGTCAGAGGCAGTCACGCAGCCAATCGAGGTGATTGTGAGCCAGCTCGACATGATGTGTGTGGGCAGGCCGTGGGCCTAGGGCCACAGGGCAGCAAGGGCAGAGGAGGAGGGAAGGGGAGGAGAGAAGGCACAGGGAGGAGAGGAGTAGACAGAGTAGACTGACCACTTGTGCTCTTGCACGTTACCCTCTGTACTCTGTAAGCCCTGCAACTAGACTACACCTCAACACTTGCATGCAGTGCCCTACCCTCCCTGAATCCCTCACCCACACAGAACACACACCAAGGCCTGAGCCGGCGTGATCCTGAAGTTGAGCAGCCCTCCACAATGCTAGCCGCCTCATGTGTACGCTGCGTTCCCTAGCACAGCATGCCCATCCATGTCTCTGGTTTACCCAGTTTGAGAGCAGACCACCGTACGAGCACCTATGTCAAAGCCACCTATGCTGAAGGCGCCTTGTTAATCGTAGCACCCTTACATCCTGACAATGAGAGGCCAAGCCAGTTGTGAGCGCCTATGCTGTGTCAGACCAATAGTGTTGTGCTGTACTTGACCCACTTGTCAGCATGGAGGTAGTGCTGCTGGTTGAGTACTACGGCAGCCCAGCAGGCCAGCAGGCCAGCATGGTCAGGGTGCAGGTCACATGATGCAGTGCATGGCTCTAATGCACACCCACCCACCTTCACACCACCAGCATTGGGTTGGGCCACTAGATCTGCACCTGACCCTGAACCATATCTGGGATGACAGAAGGATCTCCGCAGTCATGGCAGCACCTAACCACCCTCAGCTGGGTGCATTGAATTGCAGGTAGTTGCGATCTATCGAGGCTAAAGCACGACACTGATTCCATGGATATGCGTGGTGCAACAATGTTATGTCATGTGAATGTAACCATGCGGAACATGCAAGCATGTCTCAGCGGTCACTGACAGAGACAAGATGACAATCCTTTCTTTGCATGTGGGCCTGCGCTTTCACCAGAGCTATGGAGCAGGCAATTGATGACAACCTGCGTGGTACAGCTGACAACCAGCCTGCCTGCCTGCCTGCCTGCCTGTCTCAACAGCCGAGCGCACCCCCGTGTGGCAACCCATACATCAACGTTGACGTGGGAGTCCCAATTGGCACCAAGCCGCCAGCAACAGGTACCTATGCACAACCTGCTGCTGCCCACTCATCCTGCCATGCCTGCCTTAGGGCCCATGGCAGCATAAATACATTCACGCTAGCGGGCGACTGATGCATGGTTTGAAGGGCTGGGTTGCAGCCACTTTCGTCAGCAGGCTTTGCGCACCATGTAGACATTAGGACCCTTATTGATTTGTTGTCACCCTAGTCACTTTTGACCAGTGCCCAGTCACACTTGTCACCCGCATGGACAACTGTGACCATGTCGCCCATCCCATGTTCGATCTGCCCCAAGTATACCTGCGCCGCCATGCCAGGCACCTGCGGAGACCCATTACGGTTGGTGGGGCTCAAGGCGGGCGATGTTCGGTGGGTGGGCATTGACCAGCGTGGCCCATGCGAGGACTGCTGCCTGGCTCCCTACCTGCCCAAGACCGACTTCACCTTCCTGCTGCGTGGCGATGACAAGGCGGTGCGCACGGTCGGTCTTCTCGCATGCAAATTCACTGACCCTGGGGTTGTGACGCCCAAGCTCACGATCTACAAGGCAGGCCCGGCGGCGTGCGGGAAGGATGAGGCGGCCAAAGCTGCGGTGAGGGCTGGGCTGGGGAGCCTTCGATGTAAGGCACAAATGGGCTGCACCATATCCTGGGAATACAGCCCTGGCCCTGGCCCTGACCCTGACCCTGACCCTGACCCTGACCCTGACCCTGACCCTGACCCTGACCCTGACCCTGACCCTGACCCTGACCCTGACCCTGACCCTGACCCTGACCCTGACCCTGGCCCTGGCCCTGGCCCTGGCCCTGGCCCTGGCCCTGGCCCTGGCCCTGGCCCTGGCCCTGGCCCTGGCCCTGGCCCTGGCCCTGGCCCTGGCCCTGGCCCTGGCCCTGGCCCTGGCCCTGGCCCTGGCCCTGGCCCTGGCCCTGGCCCTGGCCCTGGCCCTGGCCCTGGCCCTGGCCCTGGCCCTGGCCCTGGCCCTGGCCCTGGCCTCCATTTCTAGCAAGAGCCAAGCGTTGAACGCCAGGCATGCTCCTCAATCCCTGAGCTTTGCTGGCACTAAGCACTTGTGTGCATCAAGCAGACTGGCTCAGGCGTGCCTCACCCACCTCACCTCAACTGCCAGCCACACCCCGGTTCCTGCTATGCTGCTTCATGCAAGCTTAGCCTGGCCATTAAATGTGCATTGCCCGCAGCTGAAGCAGACAGGCAGCCTCGAGGGCAACAATTGCCGCAACGGCTACTGGGGCGTGCGCACGACCTTCACTGCGCAGCCCGGTCAGGACTACCTGGTGGTGTGGGGAGGCATGGGGCGGGAGCGCCAGGTCAGTGCATGCATGTCGCTCCCCTATCGCCCCCTCCTCTTGCGTGCCTTGTGCTCAGCCTAGCGTGGCGCATGCTGACGTTGCCTTTTGCACAGCGCACAAACTGAGACTGCACGTCGCTTATGTCCAGGCAAGGCAGGCAAGGCAGGCAAGGCCACGGCATGTGAACATCAGTGTCATCCAGACATGGGGTGTGCTGCATGTGGTGAGTTGTGCCCACACCCTTCTGTGGCTGTGTCTTGTTGCAGTGTGGTGATAGCGAGGTTCGAGTCGCCATCAGCTGAGACAGAGCCACACAACATATGCATTCAAAGCTAGCAGAGTGTACAAGGCCAAAAGCAACAGGTCTAAGCAACAGGTGTATCAAGACATTCTGCACGACAAGTATGCTGCCCTTTGCAAGCCATTATAATGGCTAACATCTTATTCTGTGGCAGCCCACCATGCACCCCATCCTTGGTCGTGCCAATGGGTCACAGGCCATCATTGGCTCGCTGGGCTACCTGCAGTCGTCCTCCAGCCCCAGCACCTGGTGGATATTGTGGAGCTGCCGAGGTGCAGGTCTGCAGGTGTCATCAACACTCAATAATGTAGCCGCTAGTTACACCATGCTTGTGTTACTGAAATAATTGTTTTTGATGTAGTTAAGTGTCTGAGTACTGGTCCCCGCCCAACATTGCGTACTGCATGCCGCAACAAGGCGGCGTTGTTTTGAGTTTGTTGCTCCCATGTTCATGTGCAAGGCATCGACATGTTGATCCTGTCTTCTACCCGTTGCCGATTGCCACCGGCACCCTGGCCCCCTGCGCCCCAGCCCCTGCCGCCTCTTGCCCATCGGCTCCCTGCTAGGATAAGCTGAGCCTGCATCAGCTAACAGTTTGACAGGGAGCCCAGCGGTCGAGGGTGGCCATGGATGAAGATGGCATGTAGAAGAGAGTCCCACCTACCCCGGTCCCAGTCCCGGGGCGTTGATGGCAGAGTTTGTAAGAGTCCTGGTACTAGGCAGTTTGTTTGGCATCGCAAACCGTTGCTGGGCCCGCTTATGTCGCATATGTTAACCAGGTGGCGGGTACACAGGACAGCGAAGCACACGCTGACCCCTGTAAAAACATCCTGCCGGGGTGGGGCCGGACTTGGAAGAATCACAGACGCTATGTTTGCGTGTAGCACTTGTGCACATGGGCCTTTCCCATGCCGGCCATTCCCGGCGTCAGTATGCATGTCTTACTTGTTGTGTGCGTGCCGGCCTGCTGTGTGGCTTGCACAGCTGTACATGGACTTGGAGGGTTCAACAGCGCCAACGTACAAGTTAGATTTACTGGTTTGTTCGACAATCATACAGTGGGTAAACGTGCACCATGGCTAGCATATATATAGAGCATGTGAAGCATGTGGAGCATGTGGAGCATGCTTGGAGGGGTCCCATTGAGTTACACGACTGTATCTGTTGAGTTCCAATTGAGTTACAAGACTGTATCTGTAAGTCTGTTTCTCGGTATGCGCAGCCCTTCTTCCACCTGCTCCTGAGCAAGCAGTGGGAGCATGGCAGCCTCAGTGTAGTAGCAGGTGGTCTGGGCAGGTCAGAGCATGGCAGGGAAAGGTATGAAAGAGTAATAACTGCAACCTCAAGGAAAGCATTGCTTGGCTTTTGCTACTGGTCACCCCCGCCATTGGCGGCACCCCTGATACTTGGGATGCAATGGAACAACTAACTGGCCTCTTGGGGAGTCATGGCTACTTGAGGTTCTCGAGGTCTCTCCCCCTGGCTACCCCTCCCATTGAACCACCACGTTAGGGACAATTGACTTTGCGGCGTGCCTGGTGAGAGTTGAGTTGTCATTTTTACGCGGAACGCCATATCTCTGCGTCGCGCTTGCACCTGCGCGCCCGAGCTGCTGGCACCCACGGTGACCGGCAGTCTGCCAGGCACGCGAACGGTTCCGCTGTGCGCGATGGGCCTTTCAAGTGCTGCCTAACAACACCCACAACGCGGGATGCAGAGTTCTCCGCTGCGGTACACTGCGGTACACTTTACGCATGGATCCCAGTTTTACACAGCCAGATGATTAGGGTGCGTCAATCTATATTAGATCTATATTAGACGACCTAATATAATACGCGTCTAATACGCACCTAATATTAGACGGCAAAAGCAGGTTCCCACCGGGGTTCAAATCGCGGGGATCACAGTAGGTTGTTCATTTGCGCCAAGCTGTGTCTTTCGCCTGTGAGGCTTGCTCAACCCCTAAACAACGGTTGTTGACATTGCACGTGCATCTGAAGGCCATGGGTGGGTGGCAGTGATTATTTTCGTAGGTCAGGCCCAATGCTGACCAGTGGCGCTCTGCCGCAGCTGTCGCATTGTTACTATCGGGCTGTGAGGTCCCAGAGATCGCGGCGTACGCTGATGTCCGCTGTGACAGTCTTCAGTGTAAAGTTGTTAAAGTAGTTAAAGTTTTCCTCATCGATGCGCCACTTGCCAACGAGTGCCGTATATAGTGTGCATCGCAGCGGATGCTGCCTCTCAGTTTGAGTGATGTTTTTTTCGCTGGCGCCCTCATTGTTCACTGCACGCGGGCATCGCTTGCAGAATGCTTTGACGATGCCCTCCACGAACTAAAAGTCCCAAGTTGCGGTGAACTTGAGAGCCTGGACTTTCAACATCACCACAGACGTGTCGCTATTCTTGCCATTGTACTTCTGTTTTCTGATTGCGGCCATCGCCGCTTGGATGCCAATGCAGCTGCCGGCCTGCCTGCCGGCTGGAAGTGACAATGTGACGCGCTTGCAATTGCGACCAGTGCGCTAGGGTCGCACGGCTGCACTCACAGCGCCCAGGATCAAACATCGCCATCTAATACGCATATTAGATCTAATACCGGCCGGATTAGATCTAATATAATCTAATACCTAATATTAGGCGGGGGGAGCCGCGCCCTACAGATGATTCAGATGCTCCAGTACGATGTACCGTAGGTCAGCACGCAAGGTGTTGGCTGGCACATACAACCCCACTGCCTTGCAATACTCGTTTAACATCTTCACGCTCAGCTTATTGCCCAAGGTGCACAGCTGCATCACCTTTCAGCTCCCTTCCCCCTCCTTCCTTAAGTTCTGCTCCTTCTAGGTTTCCCCCCTTCTCTTTCCTCTCACCTCTCACCTCTGTTCTCTTCTCAGTCTTTTTCTTTTGGGGGTTGGCTTGTATCCACCCGAGCCCTACCTCCTTTGTGCAACAACTACTACTACTACGTGGGCTTTGTGGCAACAACGTAGCTCGTGTAGACCAGTGCTCGCTGGAGGGGAACATTGAGCGTCGAGATTGAAGAATGCAAGAAAGAGAGAGAGAAAGAAAGGAGGAATGTTGCGGAGACATACAGACAGACAGACGAACCGACATACAGACATGAAGTTGCGGGACGTTACGTTCAATGCGGCGTCGTGGTCTCGATCCCTGGCCTCTGATTTGTAGGGTTACTCGGGGTAAGACGCTTCCCGCATCGGGGTTGCATCGAGCTATGTTGGGGGACGGACACCCGGGCCCCCGGGCGGGGGAGCTGACGTGCATTCCGAAAGATGTCACACTATGCGGGGGGCACTTGCCCAGTTTCCACTTTCCGCCATAACCGCAAGGTACGCTCAGCACTCCTCAAATGACTGCATCTGCCTCTCTCACTCGTGGGAGCACAGCCGCGTTGCTGTTGTTGACGCTGCTGGGGGCAGCTTCCGAACTTGGCGCCGGGTCTGGCTTGCTTCCCCCGCTGAACAGTGAGCGTCCGCGATGTGACCACGCACCCGCCTGCTACGATTTCATGAAGATGCAGCTTCCTCCCCTCTCATACCCGGCGGATCCCAGCCTAGCCTTGCTTGCCTAAGAGAGTGCCGAACCCCTGCAAACCTTCGCACTGCCTCAAACCCCGCACCCTGCTCTGATCTACAGGTGTTGGTGGCCGCCAGCTGCAACAGGCCTCAGACGTGAGTCCCTTACCGTCAACAGCCATATCGGGCTGGTTCACTACCATTACAACCATCAACGACAACAACAACAACAGCAGCAACAACACCAGCCACCTCCTGCCCATCACAAACCAGCATGCTGCGAATCCACTTCCTTGCTCATCGAGCCTGTGGGGGTTTGTGCAAGAAAAGCATTGTGTGGCCATGCAATGCTATCAGCTGCCAAGCTGCCACACACCCCATGTCACCCTTGTCTGTGCAGGAGCCCAAGTCATCCCTTCATACAGGCAAGCACGATGCCCGTCCATAACGCACCCAATCATGTGCATGCTGCCATTCAGTGCATCTCCACTTTTTATACCCAAGTTGATCATGGGCCAGGCCCAGCAACCACACCACGCTGTCGGGTAAACCGAAGCCTGATCATGGGCCACGCCGAGCAGCTGTACAAGCGGGTACAACAACAACCAGCCACCTCCACACTCCTTGAAGCCAGCCATCACCACCACGCTCCCTGACGCCAGTGCATTGTGCTCCTGATTAGCTGCTGTTGTGTGCCATGGCCTGCAGCCACAGGCACCTGCAGTAAGCCAGTCATCGTCCAAAGCCTGCCGGCCAACACTTACGTGATGCTGGGCAGAACAGCCAGCACCTGCGACCAGAAGCCCAGCTGGCAGGGGCTGGCTGGTGCAGACATCACCTACCTCTTACGGGCCGAGGACCACGACCGCAGTATCAGGTTCAGCACCTGCCGCGCCCACACTGGAAATTTCCGCTACAACAATCTGCATGTGTTTAAATCTCAGCTGGGCATCTGCAACTTGGAGGCGGCTGCTCTCAAGGCGGTGAGCAGCAGCCTGGCGCCTTATTCATCGTGTAGGCCTGTGTTCTATACTCTATACGTGGGAGGGCTGTGGGAGTGCTGTGGGTCGTAGCTCCCTTACATCTTGACAATGACATGTTGCCACCATGGGAGCAAGCTGGGCAGGAAACCTAGCTCAGGCTAGCCTCGCTTGGCCCAGACTCCATTGCTGCAGCCTCAAGCCTTGAGCCTCGAGCCTTGAACTTACTCTTGCAGGTGACAGTGGCCAGTGCAATTGGTAGGGACTCCTGCAATGGCCCCAAGTTCATTGCCAAGGCCGGTCAGGAGTACCTGGTGGTGTCAGAGGCAGTCACGCAGCCAAACGAGGTGATTGTGAGCCAGCTCGACATGATGCGTGTGGGCAGGCCGTGGGCCTAGGGTCGCAGGGCAACAAGGGCAGAGGAGGAGGGAAGGGGAGGAGAGAAGGCACAGGGAGGTGGGGAGGAGACATAGTAGACTGACCACTTGTGCTCTTGCACGTTACCCTCTGTACTCTGTAAGCCCTGCAACTAGACTACACCTCAACACTTGCATGCAGTGCCCTACCCTCCCTGAATCCCTCACCCACACAGAACACACACCAAGGCCTGAGGCGGCGTGATCCTGAAGTTGAGCAGCCCTCCTGCTGCACATGCTAGCCACCTCATGTGTGCGCAGCGTTCCCTGGCACAGCATGTCCTGTGCTCCGTGGCAACCCATGTCTCTGGCAAAAATGGAAGGAGACCACCTTATGAGCACCTATGTCATATGCACATATGCTGAAGCCGCCTTGTGAGCGCCTATGATAGGTCAGGCCAAGCCAGTTGTGAGCGCCTATGCTATGTCAGACCAAGAGTGTTGCGCTGTACTCAACCTGCTTGTCAGCATGGAGGTAGTGCTGTTGGCTGAGTACTGCGGCAGCCCAGCAGGCCAGCAGGCCAGCATGGTCAGGGTGCAGGTCACATGATGCAGTGCATGGCTCTAATGCACATCCACCCACCTACACACCATAAGCAGTGGGTTGCGCTACTAGATATAATTATAACTAGATATGGTTGACCCTGAACCATACCTGGGATGACAGAAGTATCTCTGCAGTCATGGCAGCACCTTCCCACCCTCAGCTGGGTGCATTGAATTGCACGTAGTTGCATCTATCGAGGCTAAAGCACGACACACTGATTCCATGGATATGCGTGGTGCAACAATGTTATGTCATGTGAATGTAACCATGTGGCACATGCAAGCATGTCTCAGCGGTCACTGGCAGGGACAAGATGACAGTCCTTTGTTTGCATGTGGGCCTGCGTTTTTACCAGAGTCATGGAGCAGGCAATTGATGACCACCTGTGCCGTACAGCTGACAACCATCCTGCCTGCCTGCCTGCGTGCCTGCCTGCCTGCCTGCTTAAACAGCTTGGGGCACCCCAGTGTGGCAACCCGTACATTAACGTTGACGTGGGAGTCCCAATTGGCACCAAGCCTCACCGCCAGCAACAGGTACCTGTGCACAAACTGCTGCCGCTCAATTATCCTGCCATGCCTGCCTCAGGGCCCATGACAGCAATAAAACGCTTAGTAACTTGTTGTCACCCTAGTCACTTTTGACCAATGCCCAGTCACACTTGTCACCCACATGGACAATGACTGTGTCGCCCATGCCATGTTCGATCTGCCCCGAGTATACCTGCGCCGCCATGCCAGGCACCTGCGGAGACCCATTGCGGTTGGTGGGGCTCAAGGCGGGCGATGTTCGGTGGGTGGGCATTGACCAGCGTGGCATATGCGAGGGCTCATGCTGCCTGGCTCCCTACCTGCCCAAGGCCGACTTCACATTCCTGCTGCGTGGCGATGACAAGGCGGTGCGCACGGTCGGTCTTCTCGCATGCAAGTTCACTGACCCTGGGGTTGTGACGCCCAAGCTCACGATCTACAAGGCAGGCCCGGCGGCGTGCGGGAAGGATGAGGCGGCCAAAGCTGCGGTGAGGGCTGGGCTGGGGAGCCTTCGATGTAAGGCACAAATGGGCTGCACCATATGCTAGGAACACAACCCTGACCCTGACCCTGACCCTGACCCTGACCCTGACCCTGACCCTGGTATCCATTTCTAGCAAGAGCCAAGCGTTGAACGCCAGGCATGCTCCTCATTCCCTGTGCTTTGCTGGCACTAAGCACTTGTGTGCCTCAAGCAGACTGGGTCAGGCGTGCCTCACCCACCTCACCTCAGCTGCCAGCCTCACCCCGGTTTCTGCCATGCTGCATCATGCAAGCTTAGCCTGGCCATTAAATGTGCATTGCCTGCAGCTGAAGCAGACAGGCAGCCTCGAGGGCAACAATTGCGACAACGGCGACTGGGGCGTGCGCACGAGCTTCACTGCGCAGCCCGGTCAGGACTACCTGGTGGTGTGGGGAGGCATGGGGCGGGAGCGCCAGGTCAGTGCACGCATGTAGCTCTCCTATCGCCCCCTCCCCTTGCGTGCCTTGTGCGCAGCCTGGCATGGCGCATGCTGACGTTGCCTTTTGCACAGCGCACAAACTGAGACTGCACGTCGCTTATGTCCAGGCAAGGCAGGCAAGGCAGGCAAGGCCACAGCATGTGAACATCAGTGTCATCCAGACATGGGGTGTGCTGCATGTGGTGAGTTGCGCCCACACCCTTCTGTGGCTGTGTCTTGTTGCAGTGTGGTGATAGCGAGGTTCGAGTCGCCATCAGCTGAGACGGAGCCACACAACATACGCATTCAAAGCTAGCAAAGTGTACAAGGCCAAAAGCAACAGGTCTAAGCAACAGGTGTATCAAGACTCTCTGCACGACAAGTATGCTGCCCTTTGCAAGCCATTATGATGGCTAACATCGTATTCTGTGGCAGCCCACCATGCACCCCATCCTTGGTCGTGCCAATGGGTCACAGGCCATCATTGGCTCGCTGGGCTACCTGCAGTCGTCCTCCAGCCCCAGCACCTAGTGGATATTGTGGAGCTGCCGAGGTGCAGGTCTGCAGGTGTCATCAACACTCAATAATGTAGCCGCTAGTTACACCATGCTTGCGTTACTGAAAAAATTGTTTTTGATGTAGTTAAGTGTCTGAGTACTGGTCCCCGCCCAACATTGCGTACTGCATGCCGCAACAAGGCGGCGTTGTTTTGAGTTTGTTGCTCCCATGTTCATGTGCAAGGCATCGACATGTTGATCCTGTTTTCTACCCGTTGCCGATTGCCACCGCCACCCTGGCCCCCTTGCGCCCCAGCCCCTAGCCGCCTGCTCTCCGCCTCTTGCCCATCGGCTCCCTGCTAGGATAAGCTGAGCCTGCATCAGCTAACAGTTTGACAGGGAGCCCAGCAGTCAAGGGTTGCCATGGATGAAGATGGCATGTAGAAGAGAGTCCCACCTACCCCGGTCCCAGTCCCGATGCGTTGATGGCAGAGAATGTGAGAGTCCTGGTACTAGGCAGTTTGTTTGGCATCGCAAACCGTTGCTTGGCCCGCTTATGTCGCACATGTTGACCAGGTGGCGGGTACACAGGACAGCGAAGCACACGCTGACCCCTGTAAGAATATCCTGCCGGGGTGGGGCCGGACTTGGAAGAATCACAGACGGTCACCCCCGCCATTGGCTGCACCCCTGATAAAATCTTTCTAGTTTTTACGAGTGTTACAGCGATTCTCGCGCAGGGCAATGCAGCTCGTTAAAGCGAAGCTAGCGGGCTGCTCGGGCTGATGTGCACCTGTGCCGGGGCGGGCGGAGGTGCTGAGAGATTAGGTCGCGTTGTGTTGGGAATAGCCTACTTAGTGGGGCTGTGATCAGCGAACAGCTATCGCGCTCAGCGGCCCAGCTTTTCAAAATTTTGAATTTCTTGTCGGGCGCCCCCTGACATGTGTTCTAGTGCTAGTGCTAGTGCTGATGACATGTTTAAGAGTGGTGGTATGGCTTGTGGCCAGTCCCTGCACCCAAACAGCGTCTACCTCGTGTCACGTCACCCCATGTCAAATTTCCTCGATATGGGCATTTTCTTCGGCCGGTTATCTATCCAACCAGGACGTCGAATGATGGACTGCAAGTTCTGTTCGGCTCCTTGTGTGGTGTTTTATACGTTCCGCAATACAGAAACGCGTTGCCTTCATATGTGGGCCGTTTCAAGCGTAATCGGTAACATAGTTATCAGCTCAGTTGCTGCATCTTTTTGGCTGATTCCAGCTGCGTTTGGCTTCACAAGGACCACAAACACCGATGTGGTAACCACCTTGACATTGCTGTCACATGTGGACTGAACCCGTGTTGAAGAATGCGATTTAAAGCGCTGTTGCATGCTGCTTTAAAAATTAGTTTGGATGCGCCGTTCACGCCGCGCTGGGTCCAAGCTGACTACAGTGGCTGCTAAGAGTGCCTGCGTGGCGCCAGAACACGTCGCGTGTTGGGGGCCAGCCACCCGGCAAACTACTGGGGCTGGCTGCATTCTAGTCAGACCAGTAGCAGCTCATCGCACGAATCGGCTTTTATCTCTTCAGCCACGGGGGTGCAGCCAATGGCGGGGGTGACCAGACGCTGTGTTTGCGTGTAGCACTTGTGCACATGGGCCTTTCCCATGCCGGCCTTTCCCGGCGTCAGTATGCATGTCTTACTTGTTGTGTGCGTGCCGGCCTGCTGTGTGGCTTGCACAGCTGTACATGGACTTGGAGGGTTCAACAGCGCCAACGTACATGTGAGATTTACTGGTTTGTTCGACAATCATGCGGCGTCGTGGTCTCGATCCCAGGCCTCTTATTTGTAGGGTTACTCGGGGTAAGACGCTTCCCGCATCGGGGTTGCATCGAGCTATGTTGGGGGCCGGTCACCCGGGCCCCCGGGCGGGGGCGAACTGACGTGCATTTTGAAAGATGTCACACTATGCCGTGGGTCACTTGCCCAGTTTCCACTTTCCGCCATAACCGCAAGGTACGCTCAGCACTCTTCAAATGACTGCGTTTGCCTCGCTCACCCGTGGGAGCACAGCCGCGTTGCTGTTGTTGACGCTGCTGGGGGCAGCTTGCGAACTTGGCGCCGAGTCTGGCTTGCTTCCCCCGCTGAACAGTGAGCGTCCGCGATGTGACCACGCACCCGCCTGCTACAGATTCATTAAGATGCAGCTTCCTCCCCTCTCACACCCGGCGGATCCCAGCCTAGCCTTGCTTGCCTAAGAGAGTGACGAACCCCTGCAAACCTTCGCACTGCCTCAAATCCCGCCCCCTGCTCTGATCTACAGGTGTTGGTGGCCGCCAGCTGCAACAGGCCTCAGACGTGAGTCCTTTACCCTCAACAGCCCTACCGGGCTAGCTCCACTACCAATACCAACAGCAACGACAACAACCACAACAACAACAACAGCACCGACCACCTCTTGCTCATCACAAACCAGCATGCTGCAAACCCACTTCCTTGCTCATCGAGCCTGTGGGGATTTGTGCAAGAAAAGCATTGTGTTGCCATGCAATGCTATCAGCTGCCAGGCTGCCACACACCCCATGTCACCTTTGTCTTTGCAGGAGCCCAAGTCATCCCTTGATACAGGCAAGCTCGATGCCCGTCCATAACGCACCCATCTATGTACATGCTACCATTCAGTGCATCTCCACTTTCTATACCCAAGTTGATCATGGGCCAGGCCCAGCAACCACACCACGCTGTCGGGTAAACCGAAGCCTGATCATGGGCTACGCCGAGCAGCTGTACAAGCGGGTACAACAACAACCAGCCACCTCCACACTTCCTGAAGCAAGCCATCACCACCACGCTCCCTGACGCCAGTGCCTTGTGCTCCTGACTAGTTGCTGCTGTGTGCCATGGCCTGCAGCCACAGGCACCTGCAGTAAGCCAGTCATCATCCAAAGCCTGCCGGCCAACACTTACGTGGACATGGGCTTGACAGCCAGCACCTGCGACCAGAAGCCCAGCTGGAAGGGGCTGGCTGGTGCAGACATCACCTACCTCCTACGGGCCGAGGACCACGACCGCAGTATCAGGTTTAGCACCTGCCGGGCCCATACAGGAAACTACCGCTTCAACAATCTGCATGTGTTTAGAGCTCAGCCGGGCATCTGCAGCTTGGAGGCGGCTGCGCTCAAGGCGGTGAGCAGCAGCCTGGCGCCTTATTCACCCCTGTAGGCCTGTGTTCTAGACTCTGTGGGAGGGCTGTGGGAGGGCTGTACCCTGCACCCTTTAGCCTGTACTTCCCTTTGGTCCTGGTAATGACATGTTGCCGCCATGGGAGCAAGCTGGGCAGGAAACCCAGCTCAGTCTAGCCTTGCTTGGCCCATACTCCATTGCTGCAGCCCCAAGCCTTGAGCCTCGAGCTTTGAGCTTCCTGTTGCAGGTGACAGTGGCCAGTGCAATTGGTAGAGACGACTGCACTGGCCCCACGTTTATTGCCAAGGCCGGTCAGGAGTACCTGGTGGTGTCAGAGGCAGTCACGCAGCCAAACCAGGTGATTATGAGCCAGCTCAACATGAGGCGTGTGGGCAGGCCGTGGGCCTAGGGCTACAGGGTAACAAGGGCAGAGGAGGAGGGAAGGGGAGGAAGAGAAGGCACAGGGAGGAGGGCATGAGACAGAGTAGACTGACCACTTGTGCTCTTGCACGTTACCCTCTGTACTCTGTAAGCCCTGCAACTAGACTACACCTCAACACTTGCATGCAGTGCTCTACCCTCCCTGTATCCCTC
>JASKMD010000001.1:2194282-2246782 GCA_030144725.1 Haematococcus lacustris | reverse complement strand
CCGCAGCCTGCTGGTCTCCGCTAGTCAGCGTGAGCAACAATGGGAGTTAGACCTGCTCGGGTGGGTGCAGCAGCTCGAGCAGCTGGAGGAGGCGTTCTTGCAGCAGCTGCAGGGCACACAAGCCCAACTCACTGACACAGCGGCTGCCCTGGAGGCCGCCCAAAAAGACCTGGCAGCGGCCCGCACTGAGCTGGCCCACACCAAGCAGCAGCTAACCACCACCAACATCAAGCTGGAGCAGCTGCGGGCACAGGTGGCCGCAGCCAACAAGGGCTTCAGCAAGGACCACAAGGACAAGTGGAATCTCCTCATGCGCTCCAGGGTGTCACTTCCCTTCTTGCGAGGCATACTCAGCAGCCAAGACACCAAGCAAGCCACGCAGCCAGCCTGCCACCCAGCCACCCAGTCCACCTGCCTGGCTAGCCCCCGCAACCAGGAGCGTGACACGCACACGGGGGGGTACACAGCTGAGTACATCCTGAGCCGTGAGCGCCTGCTCTGCCTCCCAGGCGTCTCAGCAGAACAGTTGGGCACCTTGTGCACTGCTGTCGTTGGGGCTGTTTTCCCTGGAGCTGATCCAGGCCGGCAGGCCAGCGCCACCACCCACCGGCGCAACCATGACTTGCTCCAGACCTACATACACGAGGCCCACACAGGTTGGTAAGGGGTAGGTTTCATGGCATGGCATGGCATGCCATTGCAAGGATGTTAGCTTCACACATGGCCACGCTTCACATGGGGGGCTGGCAGCACCACACACTAGAGGGGGGGGCCAAGCCACATGGATCACATGGCCAGGCAGCAGGCAGGCAGGAACGTGTGCAAAGTCTAAACTACTTGTGTGTGCCCATGTGATTGCAGTCTGGCTGAGGCGATCATTCGCCGTTCACGTGCAGTTGGACGGCTGCACTATCCCTGCACACGGCAAGGTTGTGCTCTACCGTGTGACTGCAGCTGTCCGCTGCTTCGGCCCTAGCCCAGCTGCTGCGGCTGGCTCCCCCAGCCCCGCCCCAGCTGCTGCGGCTGACTCCCCCAACCCCGCCCCAGCTGCTGCGGCTGGCTCCCCCAGCCCCGCCCCAGCCCTGCCCCAGCCCTCCCCCAGCCCTGCCCCAGCCCCCCTGCCCACTCCCCCAGCCCCCCTGCCCACTCCCCCAGCCCCCATGCCCACTGCGCGCACACCTGAGGTACAGGAGATGCCATCTCTGACCCCCCAACTTGAGGTGAAGGCGCGGGTGGTGGCCGTCAGGAAGTGTCCGGACAGCTCGTCACACCCAGCTGTTCAGCAGTTTGTGGACGTCTGCAGGAAGCAAGGGGTATGGGGGTCTCTAGCCAGCATCACAGTGGACAGCGCAGCTGGCAATATTGGGCGCATTAGTGGGCTGGCTGTCAGCATCAATGCCTTGCGCAGACAGCAGGGGCTGGTCCTCATCATCTTCTGGCCATGTGTCAGCCACCAGATTCACAACGCGTTGCACAAGGCAATGACAACATGGGGCAAGGCAGAGGGCTGGGGCAGACAGGGTTTGCAAGCGCAGCTAGCCCTCAGCATCCGCAAGCAGAAGCGTGACAAGGAGACAACCTCAGCAAACGACAACCGGGAGGCCAAGGCAGCACGCAAGACGGAGGAGTCAGCGTGCATGGTAGACGGGAACGCCAAGATGGTGTTGAACGTGCCCACCCAGGCCCCCCTGCAGCAGCTGCAGCAGGCATTCCAGCAACACGCACGGGGTGCAGACTACAGCAATACCTCGGCCAAGGAGGCAACCCGGTTCACACGTGAGCAGCTCAGGGCCTACCTCCTTTACCACAAGGTGCCGCCCAGGGATCAGCCAGTCGGCAGCACCCTGGTGGCAGGCTGGCAGAAGGCCGTGCAGAAGCACATTGCTGAGCGTGGCAGCCCCACCGGGCATGGGGTGTTGCCATAGGGCTCTGCTTTGTTGCCATGGGCGTGTAGCTAATGGACAAGAGACCAGGCCTAGCTATGCACACAGGCAAATTAGTGCGGATATTCGTCATCCTAGGGGGGTAGTTTTTTGATGCGGTTCGCCTCGGATTGTCCTTGCGACTCCAACGCCACTTGACGCTTGTTGAAATTCTGAGTATGTGAGCAGTTGGAGTGTAGGTACCTACAGTACTGTAGATGTCTACAGTACTGTAGATGTCTACAGTACTGTAGGTCAGATTTGACAAGGTCTCTTGTAAATAGGGTACCATGCTGTTCTCCACATTCAAACCACCATTAGCTACCGCGTTTGCACCGTCAGCTTCTGCGTGCTATAAATAGTGAGAGGCGTCGAAGCGTAGGCCCGCAAGCTCGAAATGGATATTTGTGCCGAAAGTTGTGTCCACGCAATAAGGTCGCCATAGGGAGCTACATACATACGTGTAAGGTCTAAGGCCGGGGCCCGTCTCTATCGAAAGCGGGTCCGTTCTGTCGGTTGTACTGGGTAGCTCGGCTTGCAAGCTCCCGCAAAGCTGTGGATGTTGATGATGCCCCGCAATCACAACAACCTCCTGCACCGCACCCTCCCGTGTAATATCGAGTGCGGCAGAGATTGCCCCAAAAGTTGTTTGCGGTTGGCCCTCAACCATTCATCATTACATCTAACCTCACATCATTACATCATGACTCTTAGCCTACATCATTACATCAAGCTGCCACTTGTGTTCCTGCCAATCACCGAATGCATGGTATGGGCAAGGGCTCTGGCTCTTGCAAGGGCTGGTCTCAGGGTCGATACCGAATCCTAGAGGCTGAGTAAGGCTGGGCAGGGCTGGGCTGGGATTGGCAACATAGGCACGTTGTGTTGTCAGCGCATTTGCACAACACTGTTGGGATAGCAAACGAGCTTGGGCTACATTGAGTTGTTCCTGCATGGGGGTGAAGGGGGCATGGGGGTTAAGGATGCATGGGGGGAAGGAAGCTACAGTACTGTAGACATTTACAGTACTGTAGACATTTACAGTACTGTAGACATTTACAGTACTGTAGATATCTACAGTACTGTAGACATTTACAGTACTGTAGACATCTACAGTACTGTAGACATCTACAGTACTGTAGACATCTACAGTACTGTAGATATTTACAGTACTGTAGATATTTACAGTACTGTAGACATTTACAGTACTGTAGATATTTACAGTACTGTAGACATTTACAGTACTGTAGATATTTACAGTACTGTAGACATTTACAGTACTGTAGACATTTACAGTACTGTAGATATTTACAGTACTGTAAATGTCTACAGTACTGTAAATGTCTACAGTACTGTAGATATCTACAGTACTGTAGATATTTACAGTACTGAGACATCTACAGTACTGTAGACATCTACAGTACTGTAGAAATTTACAGTACTGTAGATATTTACAGTACTGTAGACATTTACAGTACTGTAGATATTTACAGTACTGTAGACATTTACAGTACTGTAGATATTTACAGTAGGGGGGCAGCATCAGCAGTAGGGGGGCAACAGAAGCAGCAGTAGGGGGGGCAGCAGCAGCAGCAGCAGCAGCAGGGGCGCAGCAGCAACAGCAGGGGCGCAGCAGCAGATATAGTAGGGGCACTGTAGCACCTACCTACCTTTTGGCTGCTTGATGGCTGCTGCTGGGAAGGGGGTGGGAGTGGAAGAGCGAAGGCGGGGAGGGGGGGTAGATGTGGAAGGCGGGAGGTGGGAGGCAGAGAGGCTGGAGACGGGGAGGCGGGAGGCAGGGAGGCGGGAGGCGGGGAGATGGGAGGCTCAACCGGGTTGGGTTGGGCGGGGGTGGGTTGGGTTGGGGGCATGGGTTGGGGTGGGTGGGGGCATGGGTTGGGGGCATGGGTTGGGGTGGGTGGGGGCATGGGTGGGGGTGGGGGCGGGGGAGGGAGCGGGGGCGGGGGCGGGGGCGGGGGCGGGGGCGGGGGAGGATGAATTGGGAGGGGGTGGTTGTGTAGGGGAAAGGGAAGTGGATGGGAGGTGCTTATTAGACATGCAACCAAGGGGCGTGCACATGATGTAGGGTGACCAGGCTGGGCACTGTGTTAGCTATCACCGCGGCCTTACCTTTGTGGTCCTCCTGGCCTCCTACCTGCTCACACCAGGCAACATATCCCATGCGCCAGTGGGGTGGGACTGCGGTGGGGAGTGTAGGGAAGGGAAGGTGGGGTGAGGTGGGGGTTGCGATGCCACGTCAATCGAAGGGTGGGAGAGGGGAAGAGGAGGCTTGACAAGTATGGGAGGGGAGAGGGAGGGAGAGGGGGAAGGGAGGGGGTGGTGGTGGTGGGAAGAGGGTGGGTGGGGTGGGCTTTCTCCTGGCTGCTGTCAGGGGAGAGGTGACGGGGAGGGGGGAAGTGGGGGGTGGGTAGAGGTGGAAGTGGAGGGACGACAAGTTGGGCGTTGGTGGTGGGCGTGGGAAAGGGGAGGAAGAGGGGATGGGGAAGGGTGTGACGATCAATCCTGCAGCGGGACAAGGGGCATGCTAGCGCTTAAGGTGGGTACAGGGTGCCACATACCTGCACTCACCTTTTGCTGGGGTGTGGTGTATATGTGTGTGGGAGGAAGGGGAGGAAGGGGAGGGAAGGGAAGGGGAGGTCCATGGGGAGGGCGAGAGAAGTGGGGAGGGCATTGATAGTCTTAGGTGTAGGCGCACAAGACCTGCGGCAACGGTGTGACGATTTGTCAACGGAAGCAAACATTGGACATGGGTACTGGATGCACTCACCAATAGAGTAGGGAGATGTAGAGCTGGCAGATGGAGGGGCAGGTGTAGCAGCCCTCCATTACAACTCACCTTCCTTTGTCCTCACCTCAGTAGGAAGTGCAGGGTGGGAGAGTAGGGTTGGGTTAGGCTGGGCTGGGCTGGGCTGGGCTGGGCTGGGCTGGGCTGGGCTGGGCTGGGCTGGGCTGGGCTGGGCTGGGCTGGGCTGGGCTGGGCTGGGCTGGGCTGGGCTGGGCTGGGCTGGGCTGGGCTGGGCTGGGCTGGGCTGGGCTGGGCTGGGCTGGGCTGGGCTGGGCTGGGCTGGGCTGGGCTGGGCTGGGCTGGGCTGGGCTGGGCTGGGCTGGGCTGGGCTGGGCTGGGCTGGGCTGGGCTGGGCTGGGCTGGGCTGGGCTGGGCTGGGCTGGGCTGGGCTGGGCTGGGCTGGGCTGGGCTGGGCTGGGCTGGGCTGGGCTGGGCTGGGCTGGGCTGGGCTGGGCTGGGCTGGGCTGGGCTGGGCTGGGCTGGGCTGGGCTGGGCTGGGCTGGGCTGGGCTGGGCTGGGCTGGGCTGGGCTGGGCTGGGCTGGGCTGGGCTGGGCTGGGCTGGGCTGGGCTGGGCTGGGCTGGGCTGGGCTGGGCTGGGCTGGGCTGGGCTGGGCTGGGCTGGGCTGGGCTGGGCTGGGCTGGGCTGGGCTGGGCTGGGCTGGGCTGGGCTGGGCTGGGCTGGGCTGGGCTGGGCTGGGCTGGGCTGGGCTGGGCTGGGCTGGGCTGGGCTGGGCTGGGTGGTAATCAGGGGGGTACTAGTCGTGATTGTAAGACCTGCAGCAACCAGGTGTGGTAGCGGTTAGGCTGGATACTAAGGGCTATGTTGCGTAATGCTAGCTCCTTCTAAGCTCTTACCTTGGTCCTAAGCTCTTACCATGGTCCTTCTGGCCTCTTGGCTGCTCACAACACGTTGCACCTGCCTTGCGTTGGTGCATCAATGCTTGCGATTCATTGCGGAGAATCGTTGCGAGGAAACTGGCCGCGAGGCTAGCTGCGATGCTGGCTGCGAGGCTGGCTGCGAGGAGAATGGCTGCGAGGCTGGCTGCGAGGTGAGATCCTCGCACCGAGCTGCCTCACAGGTATGCTTCTGCGCTGCTGGACCAGCTGTGTGGCCGCGAGGTTGATTGCCGAGTATGTGGCTGCGAGTATGGGCTAGATGTGGCTGCGAGTATGGGTAACCTCGTGCGATGCCATCTGTGGACCAGCTGTGTGGCCGCGAGGTTGATTGCCGAGTATGTGGCTGCGAGTATGGGCTAGATGCGGCTGCGAGTATGGGCAACCTCGTGCGATGCCATCGCTGCAATACCGGCTACACGATGCTGCGACTAAGTGTTGGACGGATGCCTGAATGCAAGTGAGATGTTCAGAATTTTTCTAAGTGCTTAAAGGCTACAGTACTGTAAGTGGTCTCTCGAGGTACCTCGAGGTACCTCGAGGTACTGTAGATGTCTACAGTACTGTAGATGTCTACAGTACTGTAGATGTCTACAGTACTGTAGATGTCTACAGTACTGTAGATGTCCACAGTACTTTAGGTACCTACAGTACTGTAAATGGTCTCTCGAGGTACCTCGAGGTACCTCGAGGTACTGTAGATGTCTACAGTACTGTAGATGTCTACAGTACTGTAGATGTCTACAGTACTGTAGATGTCTACAGTACTGTAAATGTCCACAGTACTGTAGGTACCTACAGTACTGTAAATGATCTCTCGAGGTACCTCGAGGTACCTCGAGGTACTGTAGATGTCTACAGTACTGTAGATGTCTACAGTACTGTAGGTGTCTACAGTACTGTAGATGTCTACAGTACTGTAGATGTCCACAGTACTTTAGGTACCTACAGTACTGTAAATGGTCTCTCGAGGTACCTCGAGGTACCTCGAGGTACTGTAGACATCTACAGTACTGTGGACATCTACAGTACTGTAGGTGTCTACAGTACTGTAGATGTCTACAGTACTGTAGATGTCCACAGTACCTGTAGGTACCTACAGTACTGTGAATGGTCTCTCGAGGTACCTCGGGGTACCTCGAGGTACTGTAGATGTCTACAGTACTGTAGATGTCGAGGTACCCCGACAGTACTGTAGACACCTACAGTACTGTAGCATGGCCGTATCTCACCAACCGCGCAAAATCACGAATTTTAGTTTCAACCCCCAATCTTACAATGCCTTCATTTGACTATGTACCAAGTCCGAGGCTCTGAATCTCAAAAATGCTGTTACTAATTTGCCTGAGTGTGGAGTGTACAGATCTTGCCCTGCCATGGGGTGCTAGTATGGGGCTTTGTTGTGGCCATGAGGCAAGAGTTGCAGTTGCTCGGGAAGGGTGTTCTGCTACCACATCTGCAATGGGTGCTTGCAGTCCTACTAGATGTTTGCCTTTAGATACTTGTTGCTCATATACTTGCCGTACTTGACGTTGTGGCATGCACCTACGGCATGGATTGAAGCTAAAGCAAAAACTGCTGTTCGTTAACAAACTCTAGTGCCAGGGGCCTTTGCTATGGAGTGTAGAGGCCTAGGGAGTGTAGAGGCCTAGGTAGTGCAGCAGGTCATGGCACCGTGGACCGAAGCACATGTCTCGGTGGTGATGTCCCAAAACGATGTAGCGACACAACGAAGGCTTCGCACCTACGCATATGCTCTAGCTACAACGAACAAAGCACATGACCAGGGGAACGAGCAGAAAAGGCTCAAGTATAAAGAGTCCCGCGGTCAGTTTGACTATCAGGCCACATAGTCTACTGTAACAAGAAGTGAAGGGTGCACATAGTGTCTTGATGAACCGCTAGAGCATACAACCACTCCGTCTCTCGCTTGACAGCGCGAGCGACACAAATAACGAGTGAAAGCTAATAGATGTTAAGAAATATGCAGCTGTTCTAGACGCAGCATCAGCAGTGGTGTGGGTGCGTTAAAGAAGCATTTCAGCTTCTTAGGTTTCAAACTCGCGATACCGGCCATCGCAACGCAAAGCGCGACTACACACATACTTGCGGTTGCTTCATCACGGCGTCATTAAGAAGGTCGAGGGTGGAGGAGGCATGCATGGTGATATCTGCCCACAAAATGTAGGCCGGGTTCACGCCTAAGCAGTGCATCATATACATAGTCATGGACGCTCAGGACAGCCGTAGCGTGTAGCCAAGCGAGCCCTCTACATACTGATGTGCTTCGTTCATCAATCCGCAAACTGTGCGAGAAATAAACCGCGTGAAACGGACACCCCCCCTTTTCAAGGGGGTTGGGAGGCCCTGAAGGAAAGCATTGCTTGGCTTTTGCTACTGGTCACCCCCGCCATTTGCGGCACCCCTGATACTTGGGATGCAATGGAACAACTAACTGGCCTCTTGGGGAGTTAAAGGGGTTCTCGAGGTCTCTCCCCCTGGCTACCCCTCCCATTGAACCACCACGTAAGGGACATTTGACTTTGCGGCGTGCCTGGTGAGAGTTGAGTTGTCCTTTTTTACACGGAACGCCTTATCTCTGCGTCGCGCTTGCACCTGCGCGCCCGAGCTGCTGGCACCCACGGTGACCGGCAGTCTGCCAGGCACGCGAACGGTTCCGCTGTGCGCGGTGGGCCTTTCAAGTGCTGCCTAACAACGCGGGATGCAGAGTTCTCCGCTGCGGTACACTGCGGTACACTTTACGCATGGAGCCCAGTTTTCTTAACGTCATCTTACACAGCCAGCTCAGTCGCACTCTGCCTGCTCATTCAGATGCTCCAGTACGATGTAACATAGGTCAGCACGCAAGGTGTTGGCTGGCACATACAACCCCACTGCCTTGCAATACTTGTTTAACATCTTCACGCTCAGCTTATTGCCTAAGGTGCACAGCTGCATCACCTTTCAGCTCCCTTCCCCCTCCTTCCTTAAGTTCTGTTCCTTCTAGGTTTCCCCCCTTCTCTTTCCTCTCACCTCTCACCTCTGTTCTCTTCTCAGTCTTATTCCTTTGGGGGTTGGCTTGTATCCACCCGAGTCAGCTGTGACACTCCTGAGAAAATGTTCGAATGGGCCAGCATGGGCCAACCAAGCCACCGCGTGCCGCGATTTTTGCACCCGCTCGCTGCATAGGTCAAGTTAGGCCTGTCCCTTGATTATTCCTTGCGCCCGCCAAAGTCGACCCCTTGATGCCAAGCTTGTTTGGGTCATAGCTAGAAGTCCCGAAGTCCTTATTTGAGCCCCACCTAGCCCCGTGCTTGAGTCACGAACTTTTGCCGAACACATGTCGTCGGCCGTCCTCCTTAGCTGCAAGTAAGAACACTTGGCATTGGCTTCACTGCGTAGCCGTAAGAATGAGCGCGTGAGGCTGACAAAATGTGGATCCGACTGCGACCATGCAGAGCTGCTGCAAACCCGGGCCCCGGTCTAGCCACGGCGACATCTAGGCTGGAATTGCGTCTATAGGCTCTTCAAAGCATATGGTACGCAGAACAATAGAATGCATAACGATGCATTCAGAGTGTACACATTGGCAACGAATCACATCTCATCATACATGATGTGGTGTCACGTGGCACTGGTGTAGCGTTTTGGCATGAAACTTGTGTGGTGTGTTGATAGTGCTCATTAGAACACCTTGCCATTATTTCATTTAGTTCTAAAATTGTAGGCAACTACGGCATAGTTTCAACCACAAACACCATTGGTAACACCATGGATGATGTCATTGCTGAACAACTCACCTCATGCCACACTTGCTATTTACCCTCTGCAGGTGCATGCCAGCGTTTTCATATCCCAACAAAGCCGTAACGTTAGAGGCCCTGCCGTAACTTCTGGCGCATGGGATGGATACCTCCACTCGTAGAAAAGATCGCATTATAAGTGCCACCTAAGGGTACTTTTTTTTCTGATGGAAGTCTTCAGTTTCCCATTGGCAAGCCAACGCACTTGGAAAAAAAAATCAACTCCAAGTGGCTGGCGAGATTTGAGCGTTGGCATGCCGTGCCGTTTTGAGAGGCAACCAGTACTGGTTCAGGTCCAGTACTGGTTGCTAACCAGTACTGGACCTCAACCAGTACTGGTTGGCATCCAGTACTGGTTGTCAGCTTTGGCAGAGTTAGGGCATGGAGATATCAAAGTTTCCGCGTATCACATTCAAGCCTTCCCATATGTAATACTTGCATCGCTGGTCTTAGCGCTTCGCTAAGAGCTCCCCAACGGCTGTCTACGTCGATGTGCGATGTGCGATGTCCAGTCGATGTGCGCTACAATGTGCGCTTGTGATGGGTTGACAACTCTCCATTCTGCCTAGTCTTTCTGACGTGCGATGTCCAGTCGATGTGCGCTATCATGTGCGCTTGTAATGGGTTAACATCTCTCTATAATGTCAAGTCCTATGGATGAAGCGAATATGCTTACACACAATTGGATGATAGCTGAAGGGTTAGGGCTGAGGACTGAGGTCAGGGCTGGGAGCCTTGTTAGGTACTGTATAGGCACCGACTCCAACAAGAGGACAACACGTTGTAACACATTGTAACACTCACTAAGCAATGTCATTGAGATTACTATGTACATGTGTTTGTTATCAATGTCACTAACATTACATAGTACACCGCTTCGCATGCTATGTAGCATCAACCAAGACACTCCATCCGTCCTCTATCTCATTCCCTTATAATGCAAGGCGACCTCAATGTGATGAAGGTAGTCGTCCAAGCTCCAGCCCCTGCAAAGTGACACAGAGTCTGGCTGGCTGGCTGTGACCAGTACTGGCTGGCTGATCAGTACTGCACTCCTACAAACTAATCCCTGCGTCCATCCCTGCGTGTTGACCGACCTTGTCCGATCGGGCTGAAATTTTGATAGATGGTAGTTTGCAGAATATAAAACATATTTTTCAGTAAAAATATTTTGAAAAAATCTAAGGCGGCTGCGCTGTGGCCCTGTGGCTAGAGTGCAGGGATGAGTGCAGGGATAGGTTGCGGGCCACAGCGCAACAGCTGTTGATTTTTTCAAAATATTTTTCTTGTAAAATATGTTTTATTTTCTGAAAACTGCCATCTATCAAATTTCCAGCCCGATCGGACAAGGTCGGTAGAACGCAGGGACAAACGCAGGGACTAAATTGTAGGAGTGTGGCTGGCTGGCTGTGACCAGTACTGGCTGGCTGACCAAAACTGGCTGGCTGGCTGTGACCAGTACTGGCTGGCTGATCAGTACTGGCTGGCTGGCTGTGACCAGTACTGGCTGGCTGACCAGTACTGGCTGGCTGACCAGTACTGGCTGGCTGACCAGTACTGGCTGGCTGGCTGTGACCAGTACTGGCTGGCTGACCAGTACTGGCTGGCTGGCTGTGACCAGTACTGGCTGGCTGGCTGTGACCAGTACTGGCTGGCTGACCAGTACTGGCTGGCTGACCAGTACTGGCTGGCTGGCTGTGACCAGTACTGGCTGGCTGACCAGTACCGGCTGGCTGGCTGTGACCAGTACTGGCTGGCTGACCAGTACTGGCTGGCTGGCTGTGACCAGTACTGGCTGGCTGACCAGTACTGGCTGGCTGGCTGTGACCAGTACTGGCTGGCTGACCAGTACTGGCTGGCTGGCTGTGACCAGTACTGGCTGGCTGACCAGTACTGGCTGGCTGGCTGTGACCAGTACCGGCTGGCTGGCTGTGACCAGTACTGGCTGGCTGGCTGTGACCGGTACTGGCTGGCTGACCAGTACTGGCTGGCTGGCTGTGACCAGTACTGGCTGGCTGACCAGTACTGGTTGGCTGGCTGTGACCAGTACTGGCTGGCTGACCAGTACTGGCTGGCTGGCTGTGACCAGTACTGGCTGGCTGACCAGTACTGGCTGGCTGGCTGTGACCAGTACTGGCTGGCTGACCAGTACTGGCTGGCTGGCTGTGACCAGTACTGGCTGGCTGGCTTGGGAATAAACCAGTACTGGTTGGGAATAAACCAGTACTGGTTGGGAATAAACCAGTACTGGTTGGGAATAAACCAGTACTGGTTGGGAATAAACCAGTACTGGTTGGGAATAAACCAGTACTGGTTGGGAATAAACCAGTACTGGTTGGGAATAAACCAGTACTGGTTGGGGGTAAACCAGCAACGTTTGGGAGGCAACCAGTACTGGTTGGGGGTGGACCAGTACTGGTTTTCTCGTATCTCCTCAGCCCGATTTTTCCTCGATTTTAGGTTTACACCCCCATTCTTAGAACCGCTAAAAAATACAATCTATCAAGCCACTTTGTCAAAAAATTCAACTTTTCTCATGAACTTTTCTGCGAGTGTCACCCTCCTCACCTCACCCCCCACCCCCTCCCACTCCCACATCAATGAAGGTACGCCCACCGCTGCCACCCCTATCTCTTGCCCAATGCCTGTCCTCCCTAATGTCTAGCCTTTTGGAAGGATGCCTCATGTTGGTTGCAGGTCTGATGGTCAAACTCCCCCTTCCCCCTTCCCTCCCCTGTCCCACCACCACCACTTCCAAGTCTGCCACCCACCTACCCTCCTCCCCTCTCCTCTCCCATTGGCATAGCAGTGCGGCTGCTACTGTCGTTGCGACTGCCAGTGCTTGAGTGACATGGGGTGGAGGCAACAAGGCGGCAACAGCCACACATGCAGCCCCTCCCCTCCCAGCCTAGCCCAGCCCAACCTGATTTGGTGCCATTGCCATGAGGTGTGCCATGAGGACATGACATAAGTGGTGTGGTGCGGAGTGGTGTGGTGTGGTGTGTGTTTTTGTGTTGTGTTGTGTGGAGACATGATTGTGGTGTAAAGTTATTGTGTGGTGTTTTAGTGTTGTATTTATAGTTTTGTTTTAGTGTTGTATTTATAACAATTGGGCCAACACGCACTGCTTGGTAGGGGCAGAACCATGCGAACCAGGCTTTGGGGCTGCGGGGGCAAATAAGGATGTTAACTCTTGGCCCCACTAGTTTCCAAGCTCGGCACCACTGGGGGGCCTCTGGGTAGCTTCACACCCAGCTCACGCATGGTGCCCCCAGCTCACGCATGGTGCAATGGACACCTTGCAAATGACGCATCGGTCCAACTTTACTCAGGCACCCTCCTTCTGATATATTGCGTACCTTATGCCATGACCAGCCTACAGGTGTGGTTTCAGCCTAAAAGTCGACGTGGCTGGACCGGGGGCCAGGTTCGCAGCAGCTCTGCATGCTCGCAGTCGGCTCCACGATTCATGGGCCTTACGCTTCATGGGCAGCTACGCAACGGAACAAATGCCAATGTTCTTACTTACATCGTCGGTCGCTCATCTTGCAAGGGGCACACATGTCAGCACTCGAGCGAGTAGAAGCTTTGCGATGCGCAGAGGGTCTAGTGTTCCGCACTCCGTGGGCTGGACAGGTCTCTAGGCTACGCTTGGTCCAGATGCTTGGCGGGCTGCGGGAGTGGACAGTTGAAAGGGAGCTAAAAGCGACGCGCTGAGCCTAGCGGTGCAACTCTTACAAGCTGGGACGGCCTGTACCTGATATGCGACAATATTTGAATTTTCCTCAGGGCGTGTCACAGCTGAACCCGAGCCCTACCTCCTTTGTGTAACAACTACTACGTGGGCTTTGTGGCAACAACGTAGCTCGTGTAGACCAGTGCTCGCTGGAGGGGAACATTGAGCGTCGAGATTGAAGAATGCAAGAAAGAGAGAAAGAAAGAAAGGAGGAATGTTGCGGAGACATACAGACAGACAGACGAACCGACATACAGACATGAAGTTGCGGGACGTTACGTCCAATGCGGCGTCGTGGTCTCGATCCCAGGCCTCTGATTTGTAGGGTTACTCGGGGTAAGACGCTTCCCGCATCGGGGTTGCATCGAGCTATGTTGGGGGACGGACACCCGGGCCCCCGGGCGGGGGGGAGCTGACGTGCATTCCGAAAGATGTCACACTATGCCGTGGGTCACTTGCCCAGTTTCCAGTTTCCGCCATAACGGCAAGGTACGCTCAGCACTCCTCAAATGATTGCATCTGCCTCTCTCACTCGTGGGAGCACAGCCGCGTTGCTGTTGTTGACGCTGCTGGGGGCAGCTTCCGAACTTGGCGCCGGGTCTGGCTTGCTTCGCCCGCTGAACAGTGAGCGTCCGCGATGTGACCACGCACCCGCCTGCTACGATTTCAAGAAGATGCAGCTTCCTCCCCTCTCATACCCGGCGGATCCCAGCCTAGCCTTTGCTTGCCTAAGAGAGTGCCGAACCCCTGCAAACTTTCGCACTGCCTCAAACCCCGCCCCCTGCTCTGATCTACAGGTGTTGGTGGCCGCCAGCTGCAACAGGCCTCAGACGTGAGTCCCTTACCCTCAACAGCCATACTGGGCTGGCTCCTCTACCACTACCACCAACAACGACAACAACAACAGCAACAACAACAGCAACACCAGCCACCTCCTGCCCATCACAAAGCAGCATGCTGCGAATCCACTTCCTTGCTCATCGAGCCTGTGGGGGTTTGTGCAAGAAAAGCATTGTGTTGCCATGCAATGCTATCAGCTGCCAAGCTGCCACACACCCCATGTCACCTTTGTCTTTGCAGGCGCCCAAGTCATCCCTTAATACAGGCAAGCACGATGCCCGTCCATAACGCACCCATCTATGTACATGCTACCATTCAGTGCATCTCCACTTTCTATACCCAAGTTGATCATGGGTCAGGCCCAGCTAACACACCACGCTGTCGGGTAATTTGAAGCCTGATCATGGGCTATGCCGAGCAGCTGTACAAGCGGGTACAACAACAACCAGCCACCTCCACACTTCCTGAAGCAAGCCATCACCACCACGCTCCCTGACGCCAGTGCCTTGTGCTCCTGACTAGTTGCTGCTGTGTGCCATGGCCTGCAGCCACAGGCACCTGCAGTAAGCCAGTCATCGTCCAAAGCCTGCCGGCCAACACTTACGTGATGCTGGGCAGAACAGCCAGCACCTGCGACCAGAAGCCCAGCTGGCAGGGGCTGGCTGGTGCAGACATCACCTACCTCCTACGGGCCGAGGACCACGACCGCAGTATCAGGTTTAGCACCTGCCGGGCCCATACAGGAAACTACCGCTACAACAATCTGCATGTGTTCAAAGCTCAGCCGGGCATCTGCAGCTTGGAGGCGGCTGCGCTCAAGGCGGTGAGCAGCAGCCTGGCGCCTCATTCACCCTAGCCTGTGCTCTATACTCTATACGTGGGAGGGCTGCGGGAGGGCTGTGGGTCGTAGCTCCCTTACATCCTGACAATGAGATGTTGCCACCATGGGAGCAAGCTGGGCAGGGAACCCACCTCAGGCTAGCCTCGCTTGGCCCAGACTCCATTGCTGCAGCCCCAAGCCTTGAGCCTCGAGCTTTGAGCTTCCTGTTGCAGGTGACAGTGGCCAGTGCAATTGGTAGAGACGACTGCACTGGCCCCACGTTCATTGCCAAGGCCGGTCAGGAGTACCTGGTGGTGTCGGAGGCAGTCACGCAGCCAAACCAGGTGATTATGAGCCAGCTCGACATGATGCGTGTGGGCAGGCCGTGGGCCTAGGGCCACAGGGCAGCAAGGGCAGAGGAGGAGGGAAGGGGAGGAGAGAAGGCAAAAAGAGGAGAGGAGGAGACAGAGGAGACTGACCACTTGTGCTCTTGCACGTTACCCTCTTGTACTCTGTAAGCCCTGCAACTAGACTACACCTCAACACTTGCATGCAGTGCCCTACCCTCCCTGAATCCCTCACCCACACAGAACACACACCAAGGCCTGAGGCGGTGTGTTCCTGAAGTTGAGCAGCCCTCCACAATGCTAGCCGCCTCATGTGTACGCTGCGTTCCCTGGCACAGCATGCCCATCCATGTCTCTGGTTTACCCACTTTGGGAGCAGACCACCGTACGAGCACCTATGTCAAAGCCACCTATGCTGAAGGCGCCTTGTTGGTCGTAGCACCCTTACATCCTGACAATGAGAGGCCAAGCCAGTTGTGAGCGCCTATGCTATGTCAGACGTGCTGTAGCAGATGTGCTGTACTTGACCCACTTGTAAGCATGGATGTAGGGCTGCTGGCTGAGTACTACGGCAGCCCAGCAGCCCAGCAGGCCAGCGTGGTCAGGGTGCAGGTCACATGGTGCAGTGCATGGCTCTAATCCACACCCACCCACCTTCACACCACCAGCAGTGAGTTGGGCCACTAGATCTGCACCTGACCCTGATCCATATCTGGGATGACAGAAGGATCTCCGCAGTCATGGCAGCACCTAACCGCCCTCAGCTGGGTGCATTAAATGTTGCATCTATCAAGGCTAAAGCACGACACACCGATTCCATGGATATGCGAGGTGCAACAATATCGTGCCATGTGAATGTAACCATGCGGAACATGCAAGCATGTCTCAGCGGTCACTGACAGAGACAAGATGACAGTCCTTTCTTTGCTTGTGGGCCTGCGCTTTCATTAGAGAGTTATGGAGCAGGCAATTGATGACAACCTGCCGTACAGCTGACAACCATCCTGCCTGCCTTTCTGCCTGCCTGCCTGCCTGCCTGCCTGCCTGCCTGCCTGCCTGCCTGCCTGCCTGCCTGCCTGCCTGCTTTGACAGTTTGGCTCAACCCCATGTGGCAACCCGTACATCAACGTTGACGTGGGACTCCCAATTGGCACCAAGCCGCCAGCAACAGGTACCTATGCACAACCTGCTGTCGCTCACTCATCCTGCCATGCCTGCCTTAGGGCCCATGGCAGCATAAATACATTCGCGCTAGCGGGCGACTGATGCATGGTTTGAAGGGCTGGGTTGCAGCCACTCTCGTCAGCAGGCTTTGCGCACCATGTAGACATTAGGACCCTTATTGACATGTTGTCACCCTAGTCACTCTTGACCAGTGCCAAGTCACACTTGTCACCCACATGGACAATGACTGTGTCGCCCATGCCATGTTCGATCTGCCCCGATTATACCTGCGCCGCCATGCCAGGCACCTGCGGAGACCCATTGCGGTTGGTGGGGCTCAAGGCGGGCGATCTTCGGTTTGTGGGCATTGACCAGCGTGGCCCATGCAAGGACTGCTGCCTGGCTCCCTACCTACCCAAGACCGACTTCACATTCCTACTGCGTGGCGATGACACGGTGGTGCGCACGGTCAGCCTCCGTGCATGCAAGCTCACTGACCCCGGGGGTGTGACGCCAAAGCTCACGATCTACAAGGCAGGCCCAGCGGCGTGCGGGAAGGATGAGGCGGCCAAAGCTGCGGTGAGGGCTGGGCTGAGGAGCCTTGGGTGTAAGGCACAAATGGGCTGCACCATATGCTGGGAACACAGTCTTGACCCTGACCCTGACCCTGACCCTGACCCTGACCTGACCCTGACCCTGACCCTGACCCTGACCCTGACCCTGACCCTGACCCTGACCCTGACCCTGACCCTGACCCTGACCCTGACCCTGACCCTGACCCTGACCCTGGCCCTGGCCCTGGCCCTGGCCCTGGCCCTGGCCCTGGCCCTGGCCCTGGCCCTGGCCCTGGCCCTGGCCCTGGCCCTGGCCCTGGCCCTGGCCCTGGCCCTGGCCCTGGCCCTGGCCCTGGCCCTGGCCCTGGCCCTGGCCCTGGCCCTGGCCCTGGCCCTGGCCCTGGCCCTGGCCCTGGCCCTGGCCCTGGCCCTGGCCCTGGCCCTGGCCCTGGCCCTGGCCCTGGCCCTGGCCCTGGCCCTGGCCCTGGCCCTGGCCCTGGCCCTGGCCCTGGCCCTGGCCCTGGCCCTGGCCCTGGCCCTGGCCCTGGCCCTGGCCCTGGCCCTGGCCCTGGCCCTGACCCTGGTATCCATTTCTAGCAAGAGCCAAGCGCTGCACGCCAGGCATGCTCCTCAATCCCTGAGCTTTGCTGGCACTAAGCACTTGTGTGCCTCAAGCAGACTGGCTCAGGCGTGCCTCACCCACTGTAACTGAACTGCCAGCCACACCCTGGATTCTGCCATGCTGCTTCATGCAAGCTTAGCCTGGCCATTAAACGTGCATCGCCTGCAGCTGAAGCAGACAGGCAGCCTTGAGGGCAACAATTGCGAAAACCGCGACTGGGGCGTGCGCACGACCTTCACTGCGCAGCCCGGCCAGGACTACCTGGTGGTGTGGGGAGGCATGGGGCGGGAGCGCCAGGTCAGTGCACGCATGTAGCTCTCCTTCGCCCCCTCCCCTTGCGTGCCTTGTGCGCAGCCTGGCATGGCGCATGCTGACGTTGCCTTTTGCACAGCGCACAAACTGAGACTGCACGTCGCTTATGTCCAGGCAAGGCAGGCAACGCCCGCAAAGGCCACATCATGTGAACATCAGTGTCATCCAGACATGGGGTGTGCTGCATGTGGCGAGTTGCGCCCACACCCTTCTGTGGCTGTGTCTTGTTGCAGTGTGGTGATAGCGAAGTTCGAGTCGCCATCAGCTGAGACGGAGCCACACAACATACGCATCCAAAGCTAGCAAAGTGTACAAGGCCAAAAGCAACAGGTCTAAGCAACATGTGTATCAATACTCTCTGCACGACAAGTATGCTGCCTTTTGCAAGCCATTATGATGGCTAACATCCTATTCTGTGGCAGCCCACCATGCACCCCATCCTTGGTCGTGCCAATGGGTCACAGGCCATCTTTGGCTCCCTGGGCTACCTCCAGTCGTCCTGCACCCCCAGCACCTGGTGGGTTTTGTGTAGCTGCCGAGGTGCAGGTCTGCAGGTGCCATCAACACTCAGTAATGTAGCCGCTAGTTACACCATGCTTGCGTTTTTGAAATAATTGTTTTTGATGTAGTTAAGTGTCTGAGTACTGGTCCCCGCCCAACATTGCGTACTGCATGCCGCAACAAGGCGGCGTTGTTTTGAATTTGTTGTTCCCACGTTCATGTGCAAGGCATCGACATGTTGATCCTGTCTCTTACCCGTTGCCGGTTGCCACCGGCACCCTGGCCCCCTGCGCCCCAGCCCCTAGCCGCCTGCTCTCCGCCTCTTGCCCATCAGCTCCCTGCTAGGATAAGCTGAGCCTGCATCAGCTAACAGTTTGACTGGAAGCCCAGCGGTCAAGGGTGGCCATGGATGAAGATGGCATGTAGAAGAGAGTCCCAGCTACCCGGTCCCAGTCCCGGGGCGTTGATGGCAGCGTTTGTAAGAGTCCTGGTACTAGGCAGTTAGTTTGGCATCGCAAACCGTTGCTGGGCCCGCTTATGTCGCACATGTTAACCAGGTGGCGGGTACACAGGACAGCGAAGCACACGCTGACCCCTGTACAAACATCTCACCGGGGTGGGGCCGGACTTGGAAGAATCACGGACGCTGTGTTTGCGCGTAGCACTTGTGCACATGGGCCTTTCCCATGCCGGCCTTTCCCGGCGTCAGTGTGCATGTCTTGCTTGTTGTGTGCGTGCCGGCCTGCTGTGTGGCTTGCACAGATGTACAGGGACTTGGAGTGTTTACCCTTACCACACCTCTGACAAGTTTGTGACAGCGCCAACGTACAAGTGAGATTTACTCGTTTGTTCGACTATCATACAGTCGAGTTCCATTTGAGTTACAATCCATTTGAGTTACAATCGACAATCATACAGTGGGTAAACGTGCACCATGACTAACATATATATAGAGCAGGTGGAGCATGTGGAGCATGTGGAGCATGCTTGGAGGGGTCCCATTGAGTTACACGACTGTATCTGTTGAGTTCCAAATGAGTTACAAGACTGTATCTGTAAGTTTGTTTCTCTGTATGCGCAGCCCTTCTTCCACCTGCTCCTGAGCAAGCAGTGGGAGCATGGCAGGTGGTTTGGGCAGGTCAGAGCATGGCAGGGTAAGGTATGACAGAGCAATCACTGCAACCTCATTGAAATCATGGCTTGGCTTTTGCTACTGGTCACCCCCGCCATTGGCGGCACCCCTGATACTTAGCATGCAATGGAACAATCAACTGGCCTCTTGGCTATTTGGGGTTGAAGGGAACAGTTTACCTCGTGTTGACCATTGCTTGCTGGAGGGAAGCATCGAGCGTTGAAATGATGTATGCTCATATGTAATGATTGGCCGCCAGAGCCTGGAAAGGGACCGGCCCTTCATGTTTTTCCTTTGCGTCGCCGTGACTTCAATCCTACGACCTCTTGGTTGTCGGAGGCACCCGTTACTTATCGTGTCATTCACCGCACAACCGCGATGCATCAAGCGTCGATGTTGGGGACGGTCACCCGGGCCCCCAGGCGGGGAAACTGACATGCACTCCGGAAGGTGTCACTTATCCAGTTTCCCGTTTCCGCCATAACTGCTAGGTACGTTCAGCACTCTCCAGATGACTGCACCTGCCTCGCTCACCCGCGGGAGCACAGCCGCGTTGCTGTTGTTGACGCTGCTGGGGGCAGCTTCCGAACTTGGCGCCGAGTCTGGCGCGCTTCGCCTGCTGAACGGTGAGCGTTCGCGACGTGACCACGCACCCGCCGGAAGCGCGATCTCAAAGATGCAGCTCCCTCCCCCCTCCCACCCGGCGGATCCCAGCCTAGCGTCTGCGGGAGTGTCGAACCGCTTAAGACCCCCCGCACTGCCGTAAACCCCGCACCCTGCTCTGATCTACAGGAGTGGGTGGCCGGCAGCTGCAACAGAGCCCAAGCGTGAGTCCCTCATCCCCAGCAGCCAATCCAGGCTGGCAGCTCAGCGGTGACCACCATTACCACCAAAGCTACCACCACCACCATCATCACCACCACATCCACCAACACCACCACCGTACATACAAAACAGCAAGAACAACCTCCTGCCCATCACAAACCAGGAAAGGAAGCATTGTGTTGCCATGCAATGCTATCAGCTGCCAAGCTGCCACACACCCCATGTCACCCTTGTCTTTGCAGGAGCCCAAGTCATCCCTTGATACAGGCAAGCCCGATGCCCGTCCATGACGCACCCATCTATGTACATGCTACCATTCAGTGCATCTCCACTTTTTATACCCAAGTTGATCATGGGCCAGGCCCAGCAACCACACCACGCTGTCGGGTAAACCGAAGCCTGATCATGGGCTACGCCCAGCAGCTGTACAAGCGGGTACAACTAGAAACAGCCACCTCCACACTCCTTGAAGCCAGCCATCACCACCACGCTCCCTGATGCCAGTGCCATGTGCTCCTGACTAGTTGCTGCTGTGTGCCATGGCCTGCAGCCACAGGCACCTGCAGTAAGCCAGTCATCGTCCAAAGCCTGCCGGCCAACACTTACGTGATGCTGGGCAGAACAGCCAGCACCTGCGACCAAAAGCCCAGCTGGAAGGGGCTGGCTGGTGCAGACATCACCTACCTCCTACGGGCCGAGGACCACGACCGCAGTATCAGCTTCAGTACCTGCCGCAGGTTCAGAGGCCACCGCGACAACAACCTGCATGTGTTCAAATCTCAGCCGGGCATCTGCAGCTTGGAGGCGGCTGCGCTCAAGGCGGTGAGCAGCAGCCTGGCGCCTCATTCACCCGTGTAGGCCTGTGTTCTAGACTCTGGGAGGGCTGTGGGAGGGCTGCAGGAGGGCTGTGGGTCGTAGCTCTCTTACATCCTGACAATGAGTTGTTGCCACGATGGGAGCAAGCTGGGCAGGAAACCCAGCTCAGGCTAGCCTTGCTTGGCCCAGACTCCATTGCTGCAGCCCCAAGCCTTGAGCCTCGAGCTTTGAGCTTCCTCTTGCAGGTGACAGTGGCCAGTGCAATTGGTAGGGACTCCTGCAATGGCCCCACGTTCATTGCCAAGGCTGGTCAGGAGTACCTGGTGGTGTCAGAGGCAGTCATGCAGCCGATCGAGGTGATTGTGAGCCATGATGCGTGGGCAGGCCGTGGGCCTAGGGCCACAGGGCAACAAGGGCAGAAGAGGTGGTAAGGGTAGGAAGAGAAGGCACAGGGACGAGGGGAAGAGACTAGCCACTTGTGCTCGTGTACTGTACATGCCAGCCCGCCTCATGTGTGCCCTGCACTCCCTGGCAATCCATGTCTCTGGTTTACCCACTTTGGGAGCAGACCACCGTACGAGCACCTATGTCAAAGCCACCTATGCTGAAGGCGCCTTGTTGGTCGTAGCACCCTTACATCCTGACAATGAGAGGCCAAGCCAGTTGTGAGCGCCTATGCTATGTTAGACCAAGAGCGTTGTGCTGTACTTGACCCACTTGTCAGCATGGAGGTAGTGCTGCTGGCTGAGTACTACGGAAGCCCAGCAGGCCAGCAGGCCAGCGTGGTCAGGGTGCAGGTCACATGATGCAGTGCATGGCTCTAATGCACACCCACCCACCTTCACACCACCAGCAGTGAGTTGGGCCACTAGATCTGCACCTGACCCTGAACCTACCCGTGATTGCAGAAGCGGCCAAAGTCTTTGCCACTTTGGCACATTCCCACCATCAGCTGGCATGACTCGTTATGTTTACGGATATGTGGTGCAGCAATGTTGTGCCATGTGAATGTAACCATGCGGCACATGCAAGCATGTCTCAGCGGCCACTGACAGAGACAAGATGACAGTCCTTTGTTTGCATGTGGGCCTGCGCTTTCACCAGAGTTATGGAGCAGGCAATTGATGACAACCTGTGCCGTACAGCTGACAACCATCCTGCCTGCCTGCCTGCCTGCCTGCCTGCCTGCCTGCCTGCCTGCCTGCTTCAACAGCTTGGCTATGCCCCCTGTGGCAACCCGTACATCAACGTGGACGTGGGAGTCCCATTTGGCACAAAGCCGCCAGCAACAGGTACCTATGCACAACCTGCTGCCGCCCACTCATCCTGCCATGCCTGGCCTAGGGCCCATGGCAGCATCAATACATTCACGCTAGCGGGCGACTGATGCATGGTTTGAAGGGCTGGGTTGCAGCCACTCTCGCCAGCAGGCTTTGCGCACCATGTAGACATTAGGACCCTTATTGACTTGTTGTCACCCTAGTCATTTTTGACCAATGCCCAGTCACACTTGTCACCCACATGGACAATGACTGTGTCGCCCATGCCATGTTCGATCTGCCCCAAGTATACTTGCACCGCCATGCCAGGCACCTGCAGAGACCCATAGCGGTTTACGGGGCTTAAAGCGGGCGATCTTCGGTTTGTGGGCATTGACCAGCGTGGCCCATGCGATGGTTTATGCTGCCTGGCTCCCTACCTGCCCAAGACCGACTTCACCTTCCTACTGCGAGGCGATGACAAGGCGGTGCGCACGGTCGGTCTTCTCGCATGCAAATTCACTGACCCTGGGGTTGTGACGCCCAAGCTCACGATCTACAAGGCAGGCCCGGCGGCGTGCGGGAAGGATGAGGCGGCCAAAGCTGCGGTGAGGGCTGGGCTGGGGAGCCTTGGGTGTAAGGCACAAATGGGCTGCACCATATGCTGGGAACCCCTCCCCCGCCCCCTCCCCCTCCCCCTCCCCCTCCCCCTCCCCCTCCCCCTCCCCCTCCCCCTCCCCCTCCCCCTCCCCCTCCCCCTCCCCCTCCCCCTCCCCCTCCCCCTCCCCCTCCCCCTCCCCCTCCCCCTCCCCCTCCCCCTCCCCCGGTATCCATTTCTAGCAAGAGCCAAGCGTTGAACGCCAGGCATGCTCCTCAATCCCTGTGCTTTGCTGGCACTGAGCACTTGTGTGCTTCAAGCAGACTGGGTCAGGCGTGCCTCACCCACCGCAACTCAAGTGCCAGCCACACCCCTGTTTCTGCCATGCTGCTTCATGCAAGCTTAGCCTGGCCATTGAATGTGCATTGCCTGCAGCTGAAGCAAACAGGCAGCCTCGAGGGCAACAATTGCCGCAACGGCTACTGGGGCGTGCGCACGACCTTCACTGCGCAGCCCGGCCAGGACTACCTGGTGGTGTGGGGAGGCATGGGGCGGGAGCGCCAGGTCAGTGCACGCATGTAGCTCTCCTATCGCCCCCTCCTCTTGCGTGCCTTGTGCACAGCCTGGCATGGCGCATGCTGACGTTGCCTTTTGCACAGCGCACATACTGAGGGTGCACTGTGCAAATGTCCAGGCAAGGCAGGCAAGGCCCGCAAGGCCACATCATGTGAGCATCAGTGTCATCCAGGCATGGAATCTGGGAACTGCTGCAAGTGCTTAGTTGCGCCCTCACCCGGCCGTTGCTTTGCCTTCTTGCAGTGCGGGGACAGCGAAATTGAAGTCGCCATCAGCTGAGATGGAGCCACACATATCACGCAATGCGTCAATGCAAGCAAAGTGTATAAGGACTATGCACCACAAGTACGCTGCCAAGTGGACGCATATGACATCACTCACCCTCAGCAACACACTTTGATGTCTACCATCCTGTTGTGTGGCAGCCCACCATGCACCCCATCCTTGGTCGTGCCAATGGGTCACAGGCCATCTTTGGCTCGCTGGGCTACCTGCAGTCGTCCTGCAGCCCCAGCACCTGGTGGGTTTTGTGCAGCTGCCAAGGTGCAGGTCTGCAGGTGTCATCAACACTCAGTAATGTAGCCGCTAGTTACACCATGCTTGCGTTACTGAAATAATTGTTTTTGATGTAGTTAAGTGTCTGAGTACTGGTCCCCGCCCAACATTGCGTACTGCATGCCGCAACAAGACGGCGTTGTTATGAGTTTGTTGTTCCCACGTTCATGTGCAAGGCATCGACATGTTGATCCTGTCTCTTACCCGTTGCCGGTTTCCACTGGCACCCTGGCCCCCTGCGCCCCAGCCCCTAGCCGCCTGCTTTCCGCCTCTTGCCCATTGGCTCACTGCTTTTGAGCTCAGGTTCTCCCCCTAGGGACAGTTGGCTGGACCGGGACCGGGAATGAGGCTAAGCTGAGCCTGTCTCAGCTAGCAACTGTTAGCTTGTTAGACAGGGAGCCCACCGGTCAAGGAGTCCCATGGACGAAGTTGGATTTGGAAAAGAGGGAGTCTTACCTACAGCCAAATGCCGTGCTGGACATTTGAGAGCAAAAGTTGATGGCGGGATGCCTCGGGCGTGGTAGTCAGCAGCAGCAATTCGTGCACTTCTGCCTCGAACATGCCCTACCCTGTTATGATGCGTGCAACAGATCGCGCTTGTGCTGCTGGGTGGCGCAGTTGGTGTGTGCTGTGTCATGCTGATTGTGCTTTCCGTCGGTGACATCGATACGTGCGACATTAACGGGCCTGCCAAATTTAAAGCTTGCACTCATGCACGGTCGGACCAATCTTCACTGACGCCACTCCAAAGCAAAACGTGTGCTAATGGTGGACCAGCAATGGTACGAGTAGGCTAGACGGTCAGTGTCGCGGACATGAGCAACCTATAAGATATATACAAAGCAGCTGAACTGTGCTCTGAGCAAGCTGGGCAGATGCGCAGCAGTAGACATGTGTAAGCTGGAGTGGAGCAGGGCACAGGCCGCAGTGCACAGGCTCCATGACCTCCCCAGGCCCTTGGACTGCACCAGTGCTGGGCGATTCGCCAAAGACGTATTACTCAGTGTAATAAAAAACATCAAAACAAATTTTTTTTATTACTTTTAAAATATAATAATTAACTAATTCACTGTATATTGAATATAAACCAAAAGAAATCGCAAAAATCGCCAACTAATCTATTCAACTACAGCATACTCACTTGTAGGACCTGGATGCAATACATCCCACATAGCCCCACACCCCAGCCCTTGTGGTTCAGCATGCAACAGGCTAGGCTGTAGCCCCACACTCTAGCCCTAGTGGGTCAGCATGCAACAGGCTGGGCTGTAGCTCAAGACCCTAGCCCTAGTGGGTCAGCATGCAACAGGGCTGGATGGATGTTCGGCTGTGGTGGGCAGCCGCCCGCTTTGGGGTTTGCGGAAGATGGGATACATTGTTGAGGGATAAGTAATAAGCGGAGTCCCAGACGGGCGGTGGAGCTATTACCGATGTAATAAAGTTCACTCATTTTAAGGACGGTTTTTTCGACTTACCGTACTATCCCTTTTGATTCCCGAGGCCTCGGAAACTATAATTAAAGTATCATTCCCGAGCCATATTTTTCATTGTTTCAAATTCCCCGATGGCCAAAGTACGTCTAAAGTTGGTTTTGAGAACGTCTTCGTGCATAGAAATAATCAAGCCTCCCACCCCATCAATCGCGCATCAAAATCATATGATTGACAATGTCACCCGTCGTGGCCTCTCTTATAGTGGACTTATCACATAACCACGTCACATGGGGCACTGAACCTCGCTATTACAGTCGTGGTCCTCCTGCCGCTGCTGGCAGTGGCGGCATATCTCATCATCTGCCTTAGAGCACCCCCCCATTCTGCTGCCTTGGCAAAAGCAAGCACCCCGCCTTGGCCGGCTGCCCGTGTATGACCAGCCGCCTCCCCCCTTGACATGGTTGCCAGCCTGGTTGCCACCCTTGCCTGTCCTGTGACCCCAGCCTTTGCCCCAGCCTGGCCCACCTCCCTCGACCTTGCCCGGGGCATAGGAGCCACCCTGGTTGCCACCCCGGCCTGGCCCGCCGCACTAGCCTTTGCCCCAGCCTGGCCCGCCTCCCCCTGGCCCAGCCCAGGGTGGGCTGAATCCTAGCAGGTTGCCACCAGTTCTCATACGCCTTGCCGGTGCGTGCGAGAGCAGGAGGTGTGCTGGGCGATGCGGCAAGATTGAGGCGTGGAGAAGGCCCAAAGTTAGACAACTTGCGAGGTCTCCCAGGTAGTCAATCAAGAGATATTTAGTGGCGTTGTTCATCGTGCATAAGGAGCTCGCGGTGCAGATTATCAGCTGCGTCGGCGGCACTGATGCCCCGGAACACAAACTGGTCATTGCTGGCACTTTCGTCAAGGTCAACTAATTGTTTGACTACTTCCCGAAAGACCAGGAAAATACATTGTTTAATCATTCCCGGTTTCCCGAAGGACAAAAAACGATTCGGGATAGGGAATCAAAAGGGAGAGTACGGACGAAATTTCCTCAGGGCGTTTCCTCAGGGATGAAATTTCCTCAGGGCGTGTCACAGCTGACCGTACTACGGTATTACCGTTTTTTGCGCTGGATTATTACCGACTTATTACATTATTACCCAATCGCCCAGCACTGGACTGCACACCTGGCCAAGCTCAGAGCCGTTTGGCCAGCTTTCCAAATCTGACTGCCCTGTCCCTGCACGGCTACTCCGTCACCTGCAGTGGCCTAGCCAGCCTACTCAGCTCAGCTCAGCTGGCCCTGCAGCTGCAACAGTCACCCACACCCGCAGCCCCCTTGTCCCTCACTAGGGCCTTCTTTTGAGCCGGACCAGTAGTGGCCACTAGCAGCATATACTAGTGATCAATACTGGCCCGACTCATCATGATGTTAATGGGCTGTGTGAAGTATACCCAGTGCACATGGACATGGTGCACGAGCGCCTACCACCTACACTATTGCCTGACCCGTTAGGGCTATTGTGTAGAGTTGGCATGAAAAGACATGCATTAATAAATTATAAGCACTTGACCCTCCGCAGGGTCACCTACAAGGGGCCATAGCTCATCACTGGCTGGGACTTTTTGCATGCCACCTACTAGGTTGGGCAGCTGTAACCATCCTTTACAATCGCTCATACTCACATTTCATGAAAGCTTACTTTGATCACTCGGTGCCAACTCCCTTAGCCAAAATCAGGGTCACAGCCCCACACCTGGTCCAGCAACTCCCCAACGACTTAGAATTGCACTTTGGCCCGAGAGAGTCTTGTACTCCCCTAGGTCACAGCAGCCTACATACCAAGTTTCAGAGCTGAACTCTCAAGTTTTCCAAGCCAGCCAGGCCTTAATTTGCCGGAGTGCCCTTGCCCTTGCCTTTGCCCTTGGTGGGCTGGCTGGGCTCAGCTGTCTGCTCAGCCTCGGTGCGTATGCTGCGCTTGGCTGGCGGGGGAGTGCTGGGCCCTGGCTCCGAGGCTGCTGCCGGTGTGGCTGACTGGCTGCTGCCTGGGGCCTGTGGGGGCTTGCGTGGTGCCACTACTGGGCACCACATCAGGCCCCACACTGGCTGGTCACGCTGCTGGCTCCAGGCTGGACGCACCAGGCGCTGTTCCACCTGCCCTTCTGGGGGCTTCCAGCCTGCAGGCCTGGTGGGCAGCCCTTGGTTCAGCTCCTCCTCACAGGGCTGATGGCCATTCACTGCTGAGCTGACCCGGGTGGTGCGGTGCTCATCCACTAGCACCACCCTGCCCCGCCGCTGGCCTGCGCCCCTGGGCCGGCACACCACCTTGCAGCAGGCCCGCAGCACCGCATCAGCACCCCACCCTCCCCCAGTGCCAATGCTAGCTGCGCCAAAGAAGACCACCAGCTGCTTAGCCACCATGGCGCTCCATGGCCACCTCAGCCATCTCCTCCTCCAGCTGCAGCCATGCACACAAGGCACACACACGGTGGCTGACATGGTGGCACCAGGTTAGGCATGACACAGTCAACTACCTTTTTACATTATGCCTAACCCACCACCTCACAGTCCCTTACCCTCCCTCCCACCCACCCACCCTCACCTTCTTGAAGAACTGCTCCAGCGCCCGGTCCTGGGCTCCGTACAGCCTCAGCCGCTGCCGTGCCCACTTGGGGTCCAGGTACACCTCCCACACCGCATCCCAGGTGGCCAGGGTGACGGTGATGTGCTTCAGGTTGGCCTCCAGGAAGGTGCCGGCTAAGCTTGCTGCTGCCAGGTGCTGGAGGTGGAGCTTGATTGGTGCTAGCCACCGCTCAGTGTCACGGCGGGCATTGTTCAGGGCCGCTGGCATGCTTCACCTGGCCCTTGGTCAGCTTCCACTGGGCCAGCTGGTCTGCCAGCAGCTGGCCTGACCTCTCCGCGCCGCGCCGCGCAGTTGAGTGCCTAGGCCTTGCCTGCCACGTGACGAGATAAAAGTACAGACTACAAGGCTGCAGGCAGAACCTATACATTGAAAACAGGTCTGCAGGCCGGCCGATTACCTTATCATCCTAGGATGCATGACGTCATTAGATTCCACTCCGGTACTACATTAGCCGTCCACATGGAACATGACGCTTAAAGTCATTGACCGGTTGTGCTGGGTATGTGGGCAGAGCGCAGAAGGAAGGCTCCATGCCGCTGCCATTAACATGTTACGATCTTAAGTGTGCGATAGTTTAACTGCCGCACGGGTATACTGCTTGGCCCCTAGCAGCCACCGTGCGCCCGTGCGTGCACGGCAATTGTGCAGCGCAATGAGGAGCATGTCGGGGCTGAGCAAGCTGATTCGCGGTGTTTCGGCACCAGTCAGCTGCAGCGCAGAGCTACGCCAGGTACGTGACTGGTACGTTGCTTAAGCTTGCTGCGATTGAAGATTTCTCACGTCGCGGAAGCAATACCCACAGCAGAGAAGGAGCGTGGTATGCGCTGTAGGCTCTGCCTGAGGCATATAGAGCATTGGCGACAACAGCAGCGGGCGAGCAGCACCAGGACAGCAGCGGTGGCAGCAAGCTCAGCACCCTCGCTGCAGCCGGGGGTGTCCTGGCAGGCCTGTTCGGCGCATCAGTCACTGCCTCGGCTAACGAAGTGGGCGACGGTCTGCACTCGCCTTCGTATCCCTGGCCGCACGCTGGGCCTCTCGACAGCTTTGATCATGCATCGATTAGGCGAGGCCACCAAGTCTACCAGCAGGTGCGCCAACTATCGTGGCACCGCGAAGGCACTGAGCGGCAGGAAGGGGCAGGACCAGCCAGCAGCAACGGGCTGAGGGGAGCCAGTCCTTGCGACAGCGAAAGAGCAAGTCAGCACTAGCAAAATGCTTGCACGCACCTTGGTTTGGCTGTAGGTCTGCGCTGCGTGCCACAGCATGCAGTACCTCCACTGGCGCCAGCTGGTTGGGGTAGCTTACACGGAGGAGGAGGCTAAAGCCATGGCCTTTGAAACTGAGGTGGGATAGTTCGCGGCTGGGTGTCAACACGGCACCCTGCCACCAGAGCCACTTTTCATCACAGCAGCCACGCTGACCTAGCCTAGCTGTGCTGCAAGCCTGGCCAGTAGCAGGTATGGTGTACAGTGCAATGCGTCAGTGCAGCTCCGATCATGCAAGCTATGGCTTTGGCTTGATGTACTGAGCCAGGCAATTCAGCAGCAGAGACTAGCAGAGCAGGATCACGCTGAGGTGCCACTGGGCTGTGGCATTGCATCATGGCAGGTTCATTGCCTGTGTAGGTTGAGGATGGTCCCAATGATGAGGGTGAGATGTTTACCCGGCCTGGCAGGTTGGCTGACAAGCTTCCCATGCCCTATGCCAATGAGCAGGTAAGCCTATGCGCATGGTTGCCGGGAGCTGGTCGACTGTAACAGCAGCAGCATCACAGGCACACACAGTCTTGGGTGCAGACAGAGCAGCCTGCTTACACAGCGAAGCACAAGGCACAAGAAAGGTCAAAAGGAAGATCAGGACAGCATCAGCTAGACTCTTGTGATTTCCTAATTAGGGCACCTGGCTTGCCCTGTCTACACGCTATCCTTCGCCTCCCTGCCCAGGCTGCTCGCTACTCCAACGGTGGAGCCTACCCTCCTGACCTCACACTCATGGCCTCTGCCCGCCATAATGGCCAGAACTACATCTTTGCCCTGCTGACAGGGTACAGGGACCCCCCGGCCGGCATCACTGTGGGTGCAGCACAGAGCGGGTGGCGCAGCAACTGCCTAGCAGTGGTGCTGCCTATGGTGGCGTGGCCAGCTGCAGTACGGCCAGCACCAGCTTGCCTACAGCCGCAGGGATGGTCAGGTTGGTGTGTGCGGAGCACAGCAGCTGCTGTCGCCCCACCCTGGCTGGTCTGGCTGTCCCTGGGTACAGATGCGTGAGGGCCTGTACTACAACCCCTACTTCCCGGGTGGCGCCATTGCCATGCCCAAGATGTTGGTGGACGGCGGCGCAGAGTATGATGACGGCACACCAGCCTCAGCCTCGCAGCAGGCCAAGGACATCACCTCCTTCCTCACATGGTCCTCCTACCCACACCAGGTGATCCACCACACCAGGCCCAGCACACAACATGCATGCCACTCCCTGCTTACTTGCCTTGGTCTGGTCATGGAAATGATGATGAAGTCATGGATGTGGCTGCGGATTTTGCAGTAGTGCACCACTGTAGGAGTACTGACTCCTTTCATGCATGGAGGTCAGGTTGCCATTGCCAGTTGTTTCAGCTCTACTGAGCGCGTTTGAGGAGAAGCGGGCTCTGCATGCCAGCACCCTTGACGCAGCATGCCAGCTGCTGCCACCAAAGGGTATTTCTGCTCATGAAGGCCTCTTGCTTGGTGTCTAAGCATCAGAAGGTGGCTCAGACAGCTGTGGCGCCTGTGCTTTCTTAGCTACCACCAGGGCTGCACTCGCAGCAATGGCGTGGAAGGCTGCTAGGCTCAGAGAACAAGCCAAAAACCCACAGCAGCACCCACCGCTGACCATCAGTAGCAGCAGCAGCACCCACAGCAGCAGCGACAACAGGGAGGGGGGTGCAGCGGTTGCTGGTGGGCATGGGTGGGTCCAGTGGTCATGGTGTTGGAGTAGTAGGCTGTCCCAGGTGCAATGCCTGTCTTCATTGTGCACCTGCCTTTCTTCCCATGTTTGCCCCACCACTCGCCACCACCCACTGCAGTGGCCTGACAGGTCAGGTTGGTGCTCAGAGTAACAATTCGTGCTTGAGCCCGCCTGCTAGGTGAAGGGTGTGTCCGTCCGTGTTCTGTGAGCTCCTGGACTGTGGCTGTGACTCACCAGGCCTTGTGTGTGTTTGGCCTTGTGCTGCAGGACGAAATGCGTGTGATGGGCATCAAGGCGCTGCTGGTCCTGTTCGCTCTGCTGGGCTTTGCCTCCTACTCAAAACGCTTGAAGTGGGCACCCATCAAGTCGCAGCGCATCGTGTTGGACACAGTGAACTGAGCAGCGGCACGAGGGTGCTGTGCGCCGCTGTCAGGCCCTGCCTCACAATGCTGGCGTTGGCTGGATTGGACACCGGGAGTTGAGCACTGGACGTGGAGGGGGGCCTACTTGGTCTAGCTTGTGGTACTGTCTGGCACTGAGATGTGATCGAACCTTAGTTTGTCTCATCCGACGTTTACGACAGGTCGCACATGCGAAGTACAGCAGCTGAGTGCCAGGCGCGGGCCTGTGGCAAATGGTGGTCGTTACGTTATGGTGATGAGTCTATGTGCTGTCCTAAGGGGGCATCCAAGGTTTCGCGCGTACGCATAGGGCATGGGATGGTGCTTATCACAGGCATTTCATTACCGGCATGCCTGTCTCATTGAATTGGGTGCCAGCATAGACATGACGGCATTTGCACTCAACAGCGAATGGAGGCACACTGTCTCAAAGCTATCAGCACTATTGGCAACTGCATTGGCAACTACGCTAACCGCACACGTCACCGGGATCGGAACACACGTCGCCGGCATCGGAATACCCATGACGAAGTGAACATGACGAAGTGAACATGACATCATCAGAGTTGGTTGCATCTGAATTACAGTATAATCCCTTGTATTGGAACGAGTGAAGGAGACACTGAAGACGTTTCCAGACATTGCACGGCTGCATGTGTCCGCCACCATTGTCATATGCATAGGGAGCGTCCCATGTACACGGGGTGTTACACGGGATGTTACATGCTAGTGTCAACCCTGGCGACCCCGGTTCGACTCCTGATGGTGACAAAAAATAGGTCGACTTTCCTCGGGCTAGCTTGCAGCAGTAAGTCATTTTAACAATCTAATATCGAGCTTACCCACGGCCCCCTCTGGGTCGGCCATCCGCACAGAAGCATGCACAATTCTATTGTGGTGGGTTGTGTGCACGGTGTCACACACGGCCAGCCTGCGGCTCACATCCACACATGGCACGCTAAGAGTCCTGGGCGGCTGCTAGGCACGGTGTCACACACGGCCAGCCTGCTGCTCACACCCACACATGGCACGCTAAGAGTCCAGGGCGGCTGCTAGGCCTGGTGCCACACACGGCCAGCCTGCTGCTCACACCCACACATGGCACGCTAAGAGTCCAGGGCGGCTGCTAGGCCTGGTGCCACACACGGCCAGCCTGCTGCTCACACCCACACATGGCACGCTAAGAGTCCAGGGCGGCTGCTAGGCCTGGTGCCACACACGGCCAGCCTGCTGCTCACACCCACACATGGCACGCCTCACGTTGTGATGCCTTCTGCCAGCAGCTGGGATGGCTCACTTGGCTCAGATGAGGGGATGTTGGCCTTAATGAACACCATGTTCTCCGCTGTGGGCACGTTGAGTTGTGACCTTCCAGCGTTGTAGGTGTTGCCCCAAGATGACCAATTACGCTCCGCAGCTGCAGTGGTGACATGCATGGCCAGCAAGCGTACCGCAGCCAGGCGTAAGTTAGGGAAACACCTTGCCCCTAGAAAGGTCCAGAAGCCGCTGCGCACACTGATGCATGCCGTGGTAGTCTTGCCGTCCTCGTCGGTGCGTGTCTCAGCCACATTAGCTTCCACACTGGACTTCATGTCAGTTGGCCAATCACCCAAGGTCAGCAATGTGAGCTCCCTCCTTGCAGCTCCAAGCGAGCACTCGGCGAGACGTGCCACAACGGTGACCACATCTTCTTGTTGGGTTGGTTGTAGACGGTGCATGGTAGGCCGTGGGTGGGTTCCGGGGGCCAGGTACTTGTAGTTGGCTGGGTCCAAAGCATAAGCCGCAGCGTAGGCAGGGGAGTAGTGTGTTTGCGCTCGCCGTTGGAACGCAGCCACCACTCCCAATGCCAACCTAGGGCTCACAATGACCGCGTGCTCCACCCATTCTTTTGCATGGTCCACCAACGCATTCCATACCATCAGCACCTACAACATCAAATGTCACCCACACACATACATCCTTACACCATTAACATATACATCCACTCTGCCCAACTGTGTCCCACCCACACTGCCCGTGCATATACAGCCATACCTGGCTGAGGTAGGGCGCATCAGCCTCCAGCCTGTGGATGGCATTGCTGATCGGCTTCATCAGCTTGATGACCAACTTCAGGCTCTTGTACCAAGGTGCTGCAATGCACACATTATTCCATGTTTTATTCCATGTCTTATTCCATGTTTTAGCCTGTACATTGTTTAGCACACTATCCACCCTACAAGTGATATAGGACTCACTTGTCACACACTTCTCAAACACTGCGGCATTTGCGCTCGACAGGCGTAGTTGGGGCCAATTGTCACCATGCACCATGCCATGGATGGCAGGCATTAACTTCTCCACGTCCTCTGCCATCAAAAGCAAGCCCGCAAACCTAGAAAGCACACAATACATTGTTGCAACAACAATTGACATAAGTACATTGGATCGAGTACGAACATGCACCATGCACCATGCTATGAATACACACCTGGTTGGATTGTTGGGGCGCACTGAGTAAGCGGAGTGGTTTGCTTGCTGCGCCTTGAGCTCTGACCGGATAGCTTCACTGTCACTGATGGCCAAGGCCACGCTCTGCATCAGGACATAGCTAGTTGAAACAATGTCATAACATGGCTTCATGGTTGTCCAACATGGTTGCATGGCTGCCAATCAGCTTACCTGCACGCCTCCCAACACCTCAGCCACAGAAAAGTTGTGATGATCCTCCATGACAGGTCTTGCAGGTGGTGCTGCTGCCTGATGGTCAGCCTCCTGGAAACTCAACAATTGGGTAGGCATGATAGGATAAGATGAGATAAGATTTGAAATAGAAGTAGCATGGAACTGTTTTCATGGTGCACGCAACTCTACCTGTTGCAGTGCTTCGAGCTTGGTGGGCTTTGACAGGTCTTTGCAGAGGAGGGCTGATGGGCTAATGGGCTGATGGGCTCATGGGCTCATCTGATGGGCGGAGCAGCCAAGGATGACGATGGTGGGCATCTCCCGCTGCATCATGCGCATGGCACTGTGGTTGGCTGCCGTGTTGTCCATGATGACACCATGGCACTCCACTGAGGCAAGACCCATATCCTTGCAAAGGTCTTGCAAGACCTCCATGTGCAGCTCCTTGATGGCTCCAGCATCCTTGCGCGTGCCCGACACGTCCACCACGCGCAAAAACAACATGCCGCCATAGGGTTTCAGAACAAGGAAGTTGATGAGCGGCGACCCCCTGCCAGCGAACTTGTTTTTCCAACCGTCTGAGACGAGAACAAAGCCATCCTGTAGGCAAGGCAGATTAATCAGGCTGGGCTGGGCTGGGCTGGGCTGGGCTGGGCTGGGCTGGGCTGGGCTGGGCTGGGCTGGGCTGGGCTGGGCTGGGCTGGGCTGGGCTGGGCTGGGCTGGGCTGGGCTGGGCTGGGCTGGGCTGGGCTGGGCTGGGCTGGGCTGGGCTGGGCTGGGCTGGGCTGGGCTGGGCTGGGCTGGGCTGGGCTGGGCTGGGCGGGCGGGGAGGGGGTGTAGAGACTGGGAGGTGGTGGTGGTGGAAGGCACATGTTGCAAGGCAGGGTTAGGCAATGGGGAAGGGCAATGGGCAGGGGCAGTTCCATCGCTAAGCTGATACATATACATTTTATTGGTGGTGGGTTGGGCTGGGCTAGGCTGGGCTCACAACTAAGGGCAATGGGCCAGCAAGTATCTCACCTTCGCTAGCTTTCGCAGCTCCTTGAAGGTTGCCTGCTTGACCTCTGAGTAGAGCTCGTCGAGCAGTTGCGTGCGGTAGTGCTTCTCTTTGTACACATCAACCCCTAGCAGACAGATTGGAGGTGGACATTGTCCATTATGTTGAAGGGAAGCTGCTGCGTGACGAGGAAGAGTCCGATCCTGCGCCTGACAGCCCGCTGAATGCCCTCAGGCATTGCTGCACCCCGGTCCTCTCGCGGCAGTGGGCCAAAACTTGGCTCGGGGCTGCGCTTTTTGGAGATGCTGGGTGCACCTTCAAGCTTGCATTTGTGCCTGGCAGCCAGCTGGCTCGCGACGCCGAGCTCAGCCCGGTTGTTTGGTGGGCACCTCTTGCACTGGCACACCACAATGCCGTCGCTATTGTAACGAAAGAGCCAGTCATTTGCGAACTTGCTGGCCAAAGCTTTACGAAGTACAACATCTGCTGCCATCGTGACACTGAAGACCTGCTGCTTGGGAACAGTCGCAGCAGCCATCAGCAGCTGCTAGAGCTGCGACTGCGGCGTGTAATATTGCAGCCGAAATGCAGCCCGCGGCCCGCGACCCCAGAAATATTTCTAGGTGCGGGAGCAGTTGCGACCAGTGCGGCGGGGAGTACAAGCTCACCACGGGCGAGCCGAGCAGCTAAGAAGGCTATGTAACATGACGTATACGGGTCAGCCGCTCCCAACTAACAGAAAATGTCAGGAAACCGACCCCTAGTAGTAGGACGGTTGTAACTCTGCACTGACTGCGCCAAATGTTATGCTAGATGATTCACTGCGCCCGGCAGGCATCGCGTTGGGTGTCGGCCGGACATTCCATTTGTGCACAACCAGCTCACTACGCTAGGTAGATGGGGTCACAGGGATGCGGCTCACCGTCTAAGAGAGACCCGTCTCGCCGCTGTGATTTGGTCGCGGGCACATGTGGCAGTACGCGAGCAAAAAAACGATGAAGTAGTGAGAGAGTACTTGCATGACCCATGTTGGGGGCGCCCGAATACGGGATGTAACATGTAACATAACATAACATGTAACGTTACACGGGTCCGGAGTCAATGTGGGCAAGTCAAAGGTGATGGTTTTCAATGGCAACTCACAAACTGCAGCACCTTGCATTGGGTACAAGCATGAGAACCTGCCTGTGGTGAGAGAGTTCAAGTACTTAGGCATGCATTTTAATCCCAGCGCCACCCCTGCTTTTGCTGCCACTCATATGAGGGCTGGCATGTTCCTCGCCATGCGCCAAGCATGCAACCGTGCTAGAGAGTATGGGGTGCTGCATGATCCTTTTGCCCTGTGTCACCTCATCAGAGCGTTCGTGCTCCCCTTAGGGCTGTATGGCAGCCAGGTTTGGGGCACTGCTTTCCTTGGGCATGGTGTGCAACTCTCTAACCCAGTGCAAACACGCATGCTCAGCTTTCTCAGGTTTGCTGCCAGGGTTCGTAGCTCAGTGTCAGGGCTGATGGTGCTGCATGAGTTGGGGCAGCTGCCCCTCCAGCTTTACTGGTTTAGGGCTGCATGCAAGTTCTGGAACACTGCCAAACTATCCCACAGTGACCTGTTAATGAGGGTCATTAAGGCAGATGTGGAATTAGGGAGGAGTTGCCAGGCCAGCTGGAGTGCTCAGTTCCAGCTGGCCGCCAGAGAGCTGATGGGGGATGAGTTTACCCTGAGCCCGGACATGGTCCTAGGCACCAAGGCTATGGAAGTCAAGTGGCTCGAGAGGTGGGGGAGGCGTTGGGTTGGGTTTGAGGGAGACCCTAGACTGCCTGAGACGGTGCATCGGGAGAGATGCTCGTATGCTGCATGGTTCAAGCATGGGGACGGCATTGGCATCAATCACATGGCACCACACCTACTGAACAGACAGCTCTCTACAGAAGTTCGCACGAGCTTGACTAGGTTCAGGTTAGGCAACAGCGGTCTGGGGGTGGAGAAGGCTCGGTTTGAGGGGGTAACTTTCATTGATCGCACATGCACCAGATGCACAGAGGGGGTAGTGGATGACGCCATGCATTTCATCTTTGAGTGCACTGCCACGAGTTCCATCAGGGAGCAGCCGGAGTTTGCCATGACTTTACAGAACAATAATGAGAACTTGCATGACTTCATGTTGAGCCCATGTGCACCTTTGTTTGTGCACCTTGCTATGAAATGCGTTACAGAAAGTCCCGAACCCCTAGAGGGGGAGGGCGGCCTAGCAGCCTAACGGCTGACGGCTTAAGCGGTGTAAGCCACATCATCACACGGGTCCGGACGCTCCCTACATATGCATGTTTGAGGGCATGCGTTAACAACAGCGACGCAAAGAGCGGTGAAACAGCAAGCATTGCGTCTAGTCGCACACTGACTTACCGACTGGAACCATCAGGAATTATGTGCGTACTATCTATCTGTGTAAAGACCACACAGCTACGACTCAGGGTGAGCAATGCAGCTCGAATTCATTGTACAACTAGCATGTCTAACAGGCCAACACTGCACTTGCTTGTGCTGCCTGCATGGAGGCACATGCACCATAGTAGGTCGCACTGGAGTTTTTGCGATCATCAGGTGAAAACAACTGTAGTAAAGGAACAGAGCCAGCCAGGGGTAGCTTATGCCTTGAAGTTGGTCTTGGGGCGCAGGATCAGGTACGCTGCAGGACCCAGGATGGGGATCACGCTGAGCAACGGAACCAAGGTGCCCCTGCAAGCACAGCCAGGCAAAGGTCAGGTAAGGGAGTGCTAGGAGGCACGTAGGGGAGGGGTAAGTTGGCAAACAGTTGTGCGAAGCTGACGGATCCATGGGAGCTGTTGAAGTGCGGGTGCTGAAGTGGGGGTGCTGAAGTGGGGGTTGCTGAAGCATCAGCCTGGGATATGCAGCCTGGCAGGTAAGTGGCGTAGGCAAGGCAGGCAGGCAAGCAGGTGGCCTGGGTAGGGAGGGTAGCTATGACACAGTGGGCTCCCTGCGGCTCCTGTCTGACCAGCCTAGGTGCGAAGGAAACCAGTCATTGTCAAGCACATTGGGTTCCCTGCAGTCCACGTCTGGCCAGCCTGAGCTTTTTTGTAAGCAGTCGTTGCAGAGCAACCACATGCCCTCCCCTTTGGGCTCCTATGCTCCTCATCCCAGCTGCCTGCACTGGGCCCCTAGATTGCTGAGGCTCACCGAGCGCTCCACTTGCGCGCCTCTGCGTCGTTGTTCATCCAGAAGGGCGCGAACAGGGTGAGGCAAGCGAAGTCAATGGTGGTCACGTGGACGAACCTGCTCTCCTCAAACAGCTTGAAGTAAGCGGCCCAGGACTCCTCTCCTACAGTGCCAGCCAGGGCCAGGGCAGTGGGGGCCAGGGCAGCAGGGAGTAGAGGCCAGGGCAGCCAGGAGAAGCGACCAGCTGTGGTGGTGGGCAAGGGTCAGTGGCGCAAAGACTGCCGCTGGTGCTGGTGCTGCTGGTCAGATAGAGCATGTGTACCCCTGACCCTGATGCCTATGCTTACGACTGCAATTGCACAAGATGCAAGCATGGTAGGATTACCCAGCCAGGTCAGAGCAAAGTATAACTCGTCAACAAGAACACCAGACAGGTCAGTATGTGTACGGTTGAGCATTGTGAAGCAGGGGCGTGGCTGCTGCTGCCTGAGTTGGATGGGCAACCCTGCTGTGTGCTCTGCAAGGCTGAAGTCTGAACTGCTCACATCCCTCTTCACTGCATCACCCAACCCCTCTAACCTGCAATGGCTGCCAGCAGCACCATGGACAAAGCGCCCAGGAAGATGGCGGCTGGCAGGTACACGGTCTCAGCTCCCTTCATGAACACACCGCCCCAGCCCACCTGTCCATGCAGGCACACAGGGGCTTGGCAGCCAGGCCAGCTTGGGCACAACATTGCAGGGTACTGTGCACATCATGCCCCTTCCCTAACCATTCCCCCCTGCCCCTGCCCCGACGCTGGCACCTGACCCCCTTGCCCCTGCCCCTGCCCCTGCCCCTGCCCCTGCGCCTCACAACACCTTGCAACAACGCTGACATGCCGCAGTCAGTTGGGCAGTCAGGATGACTGGCAGGCAGTCAGGGGTAGGGGTGCAAGCAGTGCATATGACTGGCCACTTGGCGGTTGCTGGCATGACAGGCACAGAGTTCGTGTAAGGAAGGGTTGAACAGGGGGATGGTCTCGAAGGTATGGATGCTTGACTGTCAAAGGTGAAAAGGGCTGGTTGGGTGGGATGTGGTTTTGCAACAGCGCCATCAGCCAAGCAGCCGCCTACCATGTCCTCCTTTGCTGGCGGCATCTTAGGTTTGCTGATGGGCTTCCAAAAGGCGAAGTAGGGCATGAGTGCGAAAGCGCCCGTCGCAAAGGAAGCGGTCACAAAGGGCCAGACAGGCAGCTGCAGGCAGCAACAGGTCGTAAAAACAGCAGGAACATCAGAGCTGCGCTGTAGCTGTTAGATAATGCAACAGGTGGAAGGCAGGTGGCGATCATGTCCCTGTTTGCCACTGCTGACCCTTGACAGAATCCTGACAGCCCAGGGTACGTTGCGACAGCTTGTCAGGGAACAGGATGATGGGCAGGAGCAGGGACAGGGGCAGGGCAGGCAAACATGGCTATTGCAATGAAGCTGAGCCCTGACAGGAAGTTGCAGCAGCTTGACATATACCAGGGTGATGGGCAGGGGCAGGGCGGGCTGCTCAGGGAGGCAAGGGGCACTCTAGGCAGCAAGGGTGTCAGGCCTTACCAGAAGGCATTTAAAAGAGGCAGGGGCAGGGCGGGCTCTTCAGGGTGACAAGGGGCGCAAAGGTCAGAGGCTGGCAGGAGGTGACAATGATGCAGGTGGTGCTCACCTTGCTCTGGCTCCTGCCCCCAGGAATCAGCAGGCAGGCGTAGATGCATGGCCATACCCCCATCAGCATGAATAGAGCCGTGAACACCTGCAAGCACTCAGAGCAGCACCAGGGCAGCAGGCTGCCTTGCTGCCGCGCCCTTAATCTACTTATGCGCCTCTGCTTCATGCATGACAGCTCAGCCTCACGCCTCCTAAACAGGCTAGGCTCCACCCTTAATGGCTGCTTGGTCATGGCCAGCTGGCCTTCCACCATGGCCTCCATAACCTGCTGGCCGCCTGGTCTTAGTCAGCCGGTCTCATTGCACTGCAGCTGCCAGCTGCTCGTGTCCCATTGCTGCCCTTCCTTACTCAGCCACCTACCCTGTTGGTCTTACTGCCCTGCCACGCTTGGTGCCATGCCATGCCATGCCTCAGCTTGGACAAGTAAGGATGTTGATAGCCACACGCTGAGCACTCACCTGGTTGACATTGTATTCCTCCCCTGGGCCCCTCAAGCCACACAACAGCTTGAGGAAGATGAGGTCGCGGTAGGGTGTCTGGTTAGGGGCACCCAGGAAGGCGTAGGCTGGAGGCAGGGGCAGGGCAAGGCAGGTATCGCTTGCTTGCTTCACTGGTAAAATGCCGTTACTGCCATGCTCGCATTGACTCACCAAGAATCCCAGCCCACACCAGCAAGATGCCGGCTGTGTACAGGGCGCTGTCATTAGCAGGCGCGGGGGCCTCCTCTGGCGCAGAAGCACGAGTGACGTGGCTGTCCCTGCGAGTCACGGCGCTAGTGAGCGTCCAAGAGGAGCAATGGTGGGCATGCTCGCCCGTGCGTTCAGGGGCATGCCTTTCGCTGCGTGATGCCAATCGTCCAGACTTCCACGCGTGCGATGGCTGCGCAGAGGCAATGCATAGTGCCCCACCGCTTGGTCGCCACGTCGTCCGTGCCTGAAGGTGCGTTAACACGAGACTTTGCTTCGGTGATCGCCATCACGCCGCGAGTGTCCAAATGCTCAAGGCTGTATGTTGCTGCGCGTTGACACAACGGTTTTTGCAGCGAGCCTTACTGCGGGTCTTGCGGGTGTGCCGCCAACAACTCTGTTGACCACAGGCCGCGAGTTGACAATTGCCGTTGAACGAGTGTACGCGACCTGCATGTCGGACGAGCCACGCCTCCGGACGAAACGTCACGAGGTGGCATGTGCCCCAAGTCCTCGCATGCACCCTGTGGCTCAGGCATCGAGTTGCACAATCAAGAAACACCGCTGGAGAGATCTAAGCTATGACCTGCGCCCCGTTTAATGCTATACAGGGTTCGGTGGTTGAGGCTGGTCCAGGGTGCAGCCAGAAGGGTTGGACGGCCGGTATGTGACTCAGGCATTCTTCCAGGTTATTCCGGTGTAGGCATGTGTCAAATCTAATAAGAGTGTGTCTTACTTACACTGCTTTGTCCCAAGCCTCAACTCATCTGAGATTTACATATCGGACGATCACTAACATGTACATGGGATGCCCTGCGCGATGTTTTAAGCACAAGTGACAAACGGTGGGTAGAAGCCGTCATGGACTGGGTTGGTCGTACACGTCTCAATAACATACGCATAAGCCCAAACATGCCTACTGAATGTTGCAACTGCGGAGGGGAGGCTAACAGGCAGCATTCACAAAGGGGAGGCCACAGCACCCTCATGCCGCTGCTCAGTTCACTGTGTCCAACACAATGCGCTGGGACTTAATGGGTGCCCACTTCAATCGCTTTGAGTAGGAGGCAAAGCCCAGCAGAGCGAACAGGACCAGCAGCGCCTTGATGCCCATCACACGCATCTCGTCCTGCAGCACAAGACCAGACACAAGACAAGGCCTGGTGAGTCAGAGCCACAGTCCAGGAGCTCACAGAATATGGACGGACACACCCTTCACCTAGCAGGCGGCCTCAAGCACCAATTGTTACTCTGAGCACCAACCTGACCTGTCAGGCCAATGCAGTGGGTGGTGGCGAGCAGTGGGGCAAACATGGGAAGAAAGGCAGGTGCACAATGACCACAGGCATTGCACCTGGCACAGCCTACTACTCCAACACCAGAGGTCTTGACCAGCCAGGTTGTGGGCCTCACAGGGCTGCTGGCTCCAATTTCTGATTGAACAAACCCCTACCCACCGGAACCACTGCAACCCCCCAGTTTGTGGTTGCTGCTGCCGTGGGTGCTGCTGCTTAAAACATGCACTTCCACTACACAGATAAGTTGGTACACCCCGTTCCTCGTGTTCTCTTGATTCTTTACCGAAAGCCCCCCTTTTTTCCGCGTTGTTAGGTGGTTACTAGGGTGGTTGTCGGGCCGCGTCATGTAAACTTCCTCAACGCTCCTACATACCTTGATGGGTATCAAGGATGGTGCAGTCAAATGTGCGGCTGTCGGGCGGTAGCGCTTGCCATGTTATCGTACTCTCCCTTTTGATTCGCGAGGCCCCGAAAACATTATTGAATACTCGATCCCGACCCAATATAAAAATTGTTTACTTTTTCCCGATGCAAAAGTTGTAGCAGAACACAACTTTAACAATGTGGGTGTGCTTTGATTTAAGACAGCCATTCCTTGCATATCATGTCAGTCCTCCGCCTCCCCCTCCCCCCCCCCCACCCCACCCCCCACCCCAGCAGGGCAGCAGCAGCAGGGCAGCAGCGGCAGGGCGGCATCTGCAGGGCAGCAGCAGCGCACCCGCAGCAGCAGGGCAGCAGCAACAGGGCGGCATCTACAGGGCAGCAGCAGCAGCAGCGCACCCGCAGCAGCAGGGCAGCAGCAGTAGGGCAGCAGCAGTAGGGCAGCAGCAGTAGGGCAACAGGGCAGCTGCCAAACACCCTGCCCCCTACTGCCACACACCCTCATGCAGCAGCAACAGCAGCAGCAGGGCAGCACCAGCAGCAGCAGGATGGGCCGTGTGCTGGCTTGGTGCCACCAATTCTCAAGAGACCTGCCGCTTCGGCCGGGAGGAGGAGGCGTGCTAGGCAACGCGGCAGGGTCGCGGGCTAGCAGCAGCCCGATGCTAGAGAGCTTGCTAGAGGTCTCGACAGCCGCATCTTGGCGAGTGCCCTTTAATGGAGCATTTCATCGTATTGGTCAACCTGGCATAGCAGGTTTTCGGTTGCGTCGTCGGCACTGATGCCACGGACCACAAAGCGGTCCATCGCAGCACCATCTACGCAGGTCAAATAATTGTGACCACTTCACAATTCAGCCAAAAATCACATTGTTTATTCGTTTGCGGTTTCGCGGACTCGAATCAAAGGGGAGAGTACGGTAGGCAAAAATCTTCGCATGTAACAAAAAATGGCTTTTCTACTTGCATAGCTCAGGCCCCGGCCCTTGCTCAGATGATCACCGCTTCTGCCACACGCGCTAGGAGGTCTAGCAAAGCTTCTAACGGGGCACGCCACAGGGCTAGCATGCTTGCAGTCGCTGCTTGGGCCCTCTTGAAGTACAAGGGGGGGGCTGCGCGCTGTGGCAAAATAGCATGGCGTTCCCCACTCCACCCTCAGCGACTTTAAGACCGACAGCTTTAACTGAGGCAGAGGAGATGCAGCTGGTCAGCATTGTCAAGGGGGCCTGAGCACAGGGTAGGGGGGTGACCAGGTTCGACCAGCAGTGCAGCGGGCTTGCGAGGTCCGTGTGAGCAAGGGCCTGCCACACTTCTTCCCTGACGCAAGCCCGAGCAGCAAATGAAGCCATTGAATTAAACTAACTAGTATGAATTGATATTGAAATAATACCGTACTAAACGAAGCCATTGAAGCGTGCATTTGCCAAGACAGGCATATACTCCCCCAACAAGGAGCAGCTGCTGGCAGCTACTAAAACCTCCATCCAAGCTGGCGTGACCGACGATATGATGGATGCAGTTGTGAGTTGCTCAATGGAGGAGCAACCTCCGTTGTATTTCCGGGCAGTGGACCAGTTCTATAACAGGCAGGAGCTGGAAGAGCAGGTTTCCATGAGGGCAGCTAAGTATGGCGGAGGGGCTCGCATGTAGGGGAAGGGGCACATCGTGTTGCTTTAACTTACGACTCACAACACGACTTTTCTGTAAAAAAAATTTGCCATCTGGTGCTTGGACCTATAGTGATACAGTGCCAAAAAGGGCAGGACCAAGTTTCCCCAGAGAAATGTTTGTACTTGAGCATCTCAACATAGGTGCACTTATTTGGAAACACTGCTTTAGGGGGGTATCCCACTGGCCAAGTCATAAGTCTCCAATCTTTCAGGATTACTGAGCCGGGGGCATCGGCAGCTAGAGGACTTCTAGATCTGGATAAAATTTGCATTCGTTTCATATAAGCAAGTGATGAGTTATGCCACCCCCCATGTCAAATTGTCTCAACTTAGGTGCTTATCTGTGTACAGCCATTCCCAGATACGTCTGACCACAGCAAGGCAGTCAGACTAGGGTTGAGCATCCCTAGCCACATCCATGACTTCATCATCATTTCCATGACCAGACCAAGGCAAATAGGCAAGGAGTGGCATGCATGGTGTGTGTTGGGCCTGGTGTGGTGGGTCACCTGATGTGGGTAGGAGGACCATGTGAGGAAGGAGGTGATGTCCTTGGCCTGCTGCGAGGCTGAGGCTGGTGTGCCGTCATCGTACTCTGCACCGCCGTCCACCAACATCTTGGGCATGGCAATGGCGCCACCCGGGAAGTAGGGGTTGTAGTACAGGCCCTCACGCATCTGTACCCAGGGACAGCCAGACCAGCCAGGGTGGGGCGACAGCAGCCGCAGTGCTCCGCACACACCAGGCTGACCATCCCTGCGGCTGTAGGCAGGCTGGTGCTGGCCGTACTGCAGCTGGCCACGCCACCACAAACAGCACCACTGCTAGGCAGTTGCTGCGCCACCCGCTCTGTGCTGCACCCACAGTGATGCCGGCCGGGGGGTCCCTGTACCCTGTCAGCAGGGCAAAGATGTAGTTCTGGCCATTGTGACGGGCAGAGGCCATGAGTGTGAGGTCAGGAGGGTAGGCTCCACCGTTGGAGTAGCGTGCAGCCTGGGCAGGGAGGCGCAGGAAAGCGTGTGGACAGGGGCAAGCCAGGTGCCCTGACATGGAAATCACAAGAGTCTAGCTGACGCTGTCCTGTTCTTCCTGCTGCTCTGGCTGCATCCAAGACTGTGTGTGCCTGCAGTGCTCCTGCTGTTACAGTCGACCAGGTCCCGGCAACCATGCACATAGGCTTACCTGTTCATTGGCATAGGGCATGGGAAGCTTGTCAGCCAACCTGCCAGGCCGGGTAAACATCTCACCCTCATCATTGGGACCATCCTCAACCTACACAGGCAATGAACCTGCCATGATGCAATGCCACAGCCCAGTGACACCTCAGCGTGATCCTGCTCTGCTAGTCTCTGCTGCTGGTTTGCCTGGCTCAGTACATCCAGCCAAAGCCATAGCTTGCATGATGGGAGCTGCACTGACACCACGCGCTTTACACCATACCAGCTACTGGCCAGGCATGCTGCACAGCTAGGCTCTGGTGGCAGGGTGCCGTGTTGACACCCAGCCGTGAACTAACCCACCTCAGTCTCAAAGGCCATGGCTTTAGCCTCCTCCTCTGTGTAAGCTACCCCAACCAGCTGGCGCCAGTGGAGGTACTGCATGCTGTGGCACGCAGCGCAGACCTACAGCCAAACCAAGGTGCGTGCAAGCATTTTGCTTGTGCTGACTTGCTCTTTCGCTGTCGCAAGGACTGGCTCCCCTCAGCCCGTTGCTGCTGGCTGGTCCTGTCCCCTCCTGCCGCTCATCGCCTTCGCGGTGCCACGATAGTTGGCGCACCTGCTGGTAGACTTGATGGCCTCGCCTAATCGATGCATGATCAAAGCTGTCGAGAGGCCCAGCGTGCGGCCAGGGATACGAAGGCGAGTGCAGCCCGTCGCCCACTTCGTTAGCCGAGGCAGTGACCGATGCACCGAACAGGCCTGCCAGGACACCCCCGGCTGCAGCGAGGGCGCTGAGCTTGCTGCCACCGCTGCTCTCTTGGTGCTGCTCGCCCGCTGCTGTTGTAGCCAATGCTCTATATGCTTCAGGCAGAGCCTGCAACGCATACCACGCTCCTTCTCTGCTGTGCGTATTGCTTTCGCGACGTGAGAAATCTTCAATCGCAGCAAGCTTAAGCAACTGACCAGTCACGTACCTGGCGTAGCTCTGCGCTGCAGCTGACTGGTGCCGAAACACCGCGAATCAGCTTGCTCAGCCCTGACATGCTCCTCATTGCGCTGCACAATTGCCGTGCACGCACGGGCGCACGGTGGCTCCTAGAGGCAAAGCAGTAAACTTTCGTCCCGTTTGGCAGTTAAACTATCGCACACTTGACCTGGAATTTTCGAGGCCGACGCCTGGGACACTGTCCTGATGGGTAAGGTCAGGCAGAGCATTGGGTGGTGTATATAGTTCTGCAGTCAACTCGGAACGCAGTCAAACCTGCTGCTTGTCCCTCACGATGAGTCAGTGGCAGAAGGGCAGTTCTGTGAACAATCCAGTGTTTGAAAGCGACACGCCAGAGCCCTGTAAAGACCAGAATGGCCAGCACACCGCATCAGTGCAGCATTCGGCGGTTGATGTTGAGGAGTTCCAGCATGATGAGGAACTTACTCAGGTGCTTGTCAGCCCCACTGAACCATGTCCTGCATCAGGTATTTGCTGCATGCGTGGTAAATGACAATCGGAGAATGCCTGCAGATGTTTTACGCAAGACCTAAACAGCTCTTAAGCCGAATGAAGTGGGGCTTCTGGTGTTTCATCGCACTGCTTGTCGCCCACGTGCTCATCACAGCATACCTGGATCCGTCTTCATACAGCAGCCAGATCTTGTTAATACTCATGGCAAGGTGTGAGGCGCCGAAGGTGCATGACCAGCAGCAGTTGCCTGATGCTCACTGCCCTATCACATGGTGTGCTTCAAGGGGCACACTGTAGAGGGCTATGTGCAGTATGTCACACTCTAGTGACGATCGCCTGCCATTCACTTGGCCCCTCATTCAAGCATGCAGTCAGTAAGCATGCTGGCCCTGCCCCTGCCCATGTCATGGTGGCACCTTGGTTGCCTTTGTGCCTCAGTACGCAGGTCGCGATCCACGTGATCCTCATCCTGGCATTTTTTGTGCTGTCCAGCCAGACGCTGATGGTTAAGCTAGGCAGATACGACCGCTACCTTCAGGTGACACTGTGGCCTCACTTCAGACTCACTCCGGAGTCAATTCAGTCTCACTCCCAGACTCACTCCAGCCTCAATCCAGCTTAATCTACACACTCACAGCTAGCGCTTCATGACATTGGGCAGACTGGCAGCACCGTGTCGCCCAACCACTCTCGTCGTCATCATCATCATCATCACACCATGGCAAAGCTGGCCTGATGCGTGCATGTGACGCCTCTTAGTACTGACACATGCTTGACCACTGCTTGCCCGCCAAGCCTGTAGCCTGCACCTATGCCTGCCTTGCATGGCTCCTGCACGTCACGCCCACACCCTGTAAAGTGTGACAGTGCGTGGAACCCATGTCTGCCTGCCCTGCCAATGAAGCAGGGTAGTTAACCATTTGTCAATTGATACCATGCCTAGGCATGTTATTACTCTCTCAGCCTCAGTGTGTCACTCGCTCAGCCACAAAGCATGATGCCGCGAGTGTGTGAGAGAGGCTCCATTGAGTGATCACGTGCCCATAGCCCTGCTTGCCGTAGTCCTCTGTTGCTCTGCTTGTTCCCTCTGCGGCAGGCATTCAGGCTCATGTACGGCACGTGGCTCATTGAGCTGCTGCTGCTGGCGGCAAGCAAGGCCTTCTACCTGGTGCGGAAGGAAGATGGGTGCTGATTTAGGGACTGCCAGCAGGCATGGGCACGCTCACCCTTAGTAGCCCCTGACATGCCCAGCCACATTGACACTGCCTGCCACCTGACCCAATGCGAGCAAGCACCCTGGTCATGGTAGGGCTCGACGTCGCCAACCTCCCTGACAGCGCCTGCCACATGTTCACCTGGCCACCTGGCCACCATCTGTCTGTCCGGCAGCCAGGGGGTTAGCACCTCCTGCAGCACAGCTGCCTGACCCTGCTGCCTGTTTCTTATCTCTGGGCTGAATGTAGACGTGTATTCATCTTGCATGGATGTGTGCTTGGCTTCCAAGACAGTCCAGGAGTGCAGCAGCAAGGGGCCCTGGGCACCAACCTCTAGACACACCAGGCACCCTACTGTAGCACTTATTCCTGTACCTATGCACCACTTTCTACCTCTGGCCTGTTTCTTGTCAGGGGCACATGGGGCATGGTATGCACTAAGCACACCAACACACAGTGGGTGGTGCCTGATGCACTGTACGTCCAGTTGCTGGGTGCCACTGGGAGCGGACTGCCACTTCCATGCCATGCATCAAGCCATGCACTGTTTCGTGCCATGCACCCTTTTCACATTCTCTCAAATTCACCAAACTATCTCCGGCTAGTCAGCATGCTGGTCAGTCAGCAGCCATTCTACAATCCCAGATGTCTGACTTCACGCCACTACTGCTGACGAACATGAGCGCATGCACTGTCATTGATGCATGTGGTTCAACAACCATGGCTGCTGGAACAGGAAACCAGGCAGTGCACATCGACTGCATGGGCGGCTGGGCGATGGTGTTGGCTGTGAGCCCCACTGCCTACCTGCCTGCCTGCCGGTGGCCCTGCTGTCCAGCCTGTCCCAGTTGCTCTGAGCAGGTCTTGGTGCTACAAGACACCTCGCATGTCAGCGCCTGGCGCGTGCCCGGCTACCTCGTGGTGCGTCTCATTGCGTTTCGCAGTGGACGGCAGCAGGACACAGGTCCCTCACATGACTAGGGTTTGCACGTCTCTGAGCACGTTCCACGGCTTCTCTCACGATGTCTTTTGCCGGTGTGGTGCCTGCAGGTGTGGGCAATACAGCGCACCGGCCTGTGCCTGTTTTGGGCCGTGGCTGTGTACTCTGCCTTCCTGGTGGGCAAGCTGCTGCCACTGTCGGCTTGCTGCCTCCCAACTACCATATGCACCTGGGAGTTGTTGACATGTGACCTGCCAAAAGCTGTGCCCCAGTCGCTGTCTGCAAGACGCAGACCGCACATGCTGCCTGCCTGCCTGCTCATTTAGTGCTCAAGGTCCTGGCTGCCTCATGACTGCCCTGCATGGTGCAGCTTGCATGATGCAGCTGGCATGGTGTGGGTACAGAGGTGGCCTGGGTGGCATGCATGTCTGCTGCAGGCCTTTGACCCCAAGTGGTACGACCCGGATGCAGTCATGCACATGCGACCTGGGACATGACTGGGCAGTTACACACCTTCACTCTGGCTGCAACATCCATGCGCCAACTTCATATGAACGTTTGATGGTCACCAGGAGGGTACGGAAGGCGGTGCCAGTTTCTCTCCCTGCGGTCCATTGCTGGCTGGCAGCCGATGACATCAGGTCATGGGGCCATGGCCCATCTACGACTGCCATTGTCATGGGTTTACCGGGCTGTGTTATGACCAGGCAGTGTCGTGGCTCCTTCCATCCACTCTCCATGCCTTTCGACTCCCATTGACTCTCCATGCTACGCTGAAGTATGGCTGACAGCCAGGCGTGCAGGCGAAATGATACCAATAGCGCGTTGTAAGCATGCGCTGTGGCCTGATAGTTAAAGACCCAGGTGATACATTGTGTTGTGGCAGAGGTGACAGCAAGTATGTACAGCGTCAGGCTGGGAAGCTGTGGGCTGGTGCCATACCCTGCTGCTAGTGGACAACCCAAAAGCCAGCAGCTGCCTATTCAGGCAACTACACTATATCACAATGAACATAGTATTGACTGTGTGGGTACAATCTCCGAAAAAAACTCGAAGCTACAATTTAGGGCATGGCATCCAATGCAGCCAAGGAGGTGTTCCAGCCTCTGCCTGATCATAATGCCAGTAGTGCTTTGCCATTCTTCAGAGCAGATGCTTTGTGTGACGTTTCCACGACTTCACCCAGTCTCAAGCACCTATCAGGCTTATGGTAACAACCGTGCAAAACATCATCATCATGCAGCCAAGGGTCCCGCTACGACCTCAAACCATCACCAAGGTACCACCACAGCCTCATGTCATCATCATATCAAGAGGCCGCTCAATGTCGTACCACGAGTTCTCTTAGGAAGCAGCAATGAAATCGGTGACAACAGCAAGTATAGTGATGTATGGTGCGGGACGATGCAACCTCCAAGGGGCGATGGAAGTCATTGGACAACGCTGGCCAGCGCCCTAAGCAGGCACCGCAACGCTGCGTTCCGCCTCAAGCTCCTTAGCCAGCTCGCGTTCCCGGGTTTGAGCGACCTCCAACACCGTCCGACTCCTGCAACGCGGCGTCAAGGCGGGGCACAAGGCGGACATAACAATACGTGCTTGCGCTGCACCAGCTGCTTCTGTACCCCTCTCCGCGGTCAAGCAGGGCGGGAAGGGGCTGCATGTGGCCGGAAGGCGAAGGGACATCGTTAGAGAGTGGCCTTACGCCTTCCTAGCATCAGCCATACCCTGTGTAGTCACCACGCTGCGCACGCCCACCCCACACATCAGTGAGGCATCACCCTCACCTATCCATGATGTCAGCCGGCACGGTTGCCAGCAGCTGGTCCAGGGACCGCAAGGATGCCGCCAGCGCGGCTTGGGCAGCCTCACCCTCCACGTTGCTGCTGCTCCTGAGCTCATGCGCAGAGTCAATCGGGCTGGGATAACCCTAACCCTTACCCACTAGGGTGTGGGTCCAAGCTAGAGCGCTGTGTTGGGAGAACCAGGGTCAAGGGTCCACTACCCACAATGCCACTGATACTAAGCCCATGGCACATGGCACATGTGACAGGGACTAGGCCCATGGCACATGGTGGCCACTCGTGCGGTGGCAGCCACAGGGTTGTGGGTGGTAAACATGAAGCATCACTGGAGAACACGAGGTGGCATGGAGAAATGGACAAGACACATATGCATGCGAGGCCGGCATTAAAAAACGTGCACGAGGGCATGGGAGGCAACCGTCTCACCTTACCGCGACAGCCAGCAACTGGTCAAAGTCCTCTATGCTCCTGAAGAACGCTGGGGCTAGTTCAGGCTGTGAGGCGTACTCTGACACAGCCCCTACATAGCAGCAAGTTTGACACAGGCCATCAACACCACATGCTTGCTCATGTTTTTGCTTTGCACCCCATGGCCCCACATGAACACAATCGGAAGGGTCGCTATTGCAAGCTTCATTTTGACCTGCCTCTGCACCATGTGGTGTTTCATGCTGGCCCATGCACAAGCAGAGGCGGCCACAAAGTAACAAGTGTCCCAACAGAGCAAGGGCTGGGTGGACGAGTAGAGAGGCTATAGTCATGGGCCTTGCCACAATGCCATCCATGTGCAACTCCAAGTCAATGGACACGCTACCTCCTTTGCTACAAGATGAGGCTTCAATGGGCATTGTGCGCTGCTTACGTATGCTGTCTCGCAAGCCAGAAAACGGCCCATTGCGTAGTAGCTCCCTCGCTGCAGCTGGCTCGACTCTCCATAACCTGTCGAGCTAGGGCAGGAGCACACAACAAAGGCCTGAACCACTTACAAGCAAACTGCTGCACTGCCATGTTGGGTGACATGCCGTACCTCAGCTGTCGACTGCAGCTGCTGCCGCGCGGCCAAAACCAGGGGGACATAAGTGTCCAAGGGGTCGTTTCGCTTCTTCCGGATGTAGCGTGACAAGCCTCTCTCACGCTCGCCTTGTGCATGCGCTGGTTGGTTGACTAGAATCAGCGCAGCGGCCCAGGGAAAAGGCCCCAGGATGAAGTCGCGCTTGCTGACGGCATGATTGCAACATACGCTTTGAGCGGTGGTGCTGCATGCAGCTGTGGGAGCTGACCGCCGCTGCCTCGCAAAAGATGAGGTTGGTGCGTGCACAGGAGCGAAGGATGCGTTCATCACCACACACCGCGACTTTACAAGCGATGGCGCAATCCGATGGCAACCGTGGAGTGTACCCGGACCATGTGGAAGCTTGCACACATATGTCAAACACTTGTCAAGCACGCAAGTACCCCAACTCCAGCCATACTGTGGCTGCGTTCTGGGTCGTGTGGCGTACGTTGCTAAGTGCTTGCCATGCAAGTAAGACGTACGGTTTGCAGCTCAACCGTAAGCGTCTTCAGGAGTGCCCGGAAGCACCCAGTCTTCGTCATCCAGGTTTGCGTGCCACTGGTCTCGCAGGCCCGCGTCCACACTGGCGCCGGGCCCCGGCTCGCTCCCGGTCAGCAGTTGAGGAACGGACGTCGCCAAATGCAGCGCCGATTGCCCGGAGGGGTCGGGAGCAGACGGCTGCTGAGGCTCCGATCCCTGCTGCGGCACCCGCCCATCTGCCGGCCGATGCTGCCATTCCATCGGTGCGCGCTGCCCCTCGACATGATACGGCCACCCTGACGGCGCATGTGCTGCGACCGGGGGTCCCGGCTGCCGGTGCAGCTCCGGC